>JACERR010000026.1:0-210000 GCA_016760335.1 Gastrodia elata
CGGCTCGATCACCCGCACTCGCCGATCACCTCGGTAGAAGTCGCAAACCCTACGAAGAAGCTCCCGCAAGCACCTCAGACACAGCATCTCGAAGAACTTCAGCAAATGCCAAAAAAAATCCCTTAGGAAAGGAATAGAAGGGGATTATAGCCACGGGAAGGCCAGCTGGAGAACCGGACAGTCCTTCCTGGCAGCTGCGATCGTGCCTGAGGGGCGTACAGGGAGCGGGATCTGGCCGTTCGTTCGATCGGTTGATCGAACGGCCAAATCTGAAATTTACAGTTTGATTTATGCTAAACCGTCGGATGAGATCCAAAAGGAAGAGCGACGGCCAAGATGCTGCCGCACGCCCGATCCGTGCAGTACCCGCCACAGCGAATTCTCTTCCACTATTAAAAAGGAACCGTTGGATATTTTTAAGCTTTAACTAGGTTGTTTAACAATGTTTTTAAAAGCTAATTAATTCATCTTAGTATGAGGCTGCTACAGACTCCCCTCCTTAAAAAGAGTGTCGCCCCCGACACAACCAATAAAAGCAAGGAATTAAAATACACTAATAAATTCTAAAGAATTTACGACGAGTTTAAAAGAACTAATTCTACCTTATTAGGAAAAGAATTCTGGGAACTTCTTTAGCATATCCTTTTCATTCTCCCACGTGGCTTCATTAGCGGAATGATTCTGCCAGTGGACTTTGATCATAGGAACGCTACGGTGTCTTAACTGCTTAAGATCCCATCCCAAAATCGTAATAGATTTAACGACGAAAGTCAGATTAGGCTGCAGTTCCATTTCAGGTATCTGAACTTGCTGACTTGGATCTAGCAAACACCTTCTTAGTGACGAAACGTGAAACACATTATGTACAGCCGAGAAGTCTTTTGGCAACTCTAATCTGTAGGCAGATGTTCCAATTCTATCAATCACTTCAAAGGGTCCCAAATATCTTGGACTCAGCTTTCCAGACACACCGAATCTCTGCACACCACGCATCAGACTAACTTTAAGATAAGCCCTATCGCCTACTTGGAATTCCAACTGACGATGACGAGTATCATGATATTTCTTCTGTCTATCCTGTGCTGCAGTCATGTTACGCTTGATCAGTTGAACTTTCCTAGTAGTTTCGTCTACTAACTCGGAACCATAAAGTTGAGAGTCTCCTATTTCAGTCCAAGCAACGGGAGTTGTACATCTCCTTCCATAAAGAGCTTCGTAAGGAGCCATACCAATACTGGACTGATAACTGTTGTTGTAGGCGAACTCAACTAACGCTAAATGATTTTCCCACGATCCACCGAAGTCTAGGATACAAAGACGTAAAAGGTCTTCCAAAATATGATTAACACGCTCAGTCTGACCATCTGTCTGGGGATGGAAAGCAGTACTCAACGCTAAACTCGTCCCCAAGTCTTGCTGAACAGCTGACCAAAATCTGGAAGTGAATCTACTGTCTCTGTCTGAAACTATACAATTCAGTGTACCATGCAAACGAACGATTTCTTTAATATAAAGCTTAGCTAACTTCTCAACCGGATCTGTCTGACGAATAGCTAGAAAATGAGCTGACTTGGTGAGTCTATCGACTATCACCCAAATAGAATCAGAACCAGATCTACTCTTAGGCAAACCTGCGATGAAGTCCATGGAGATATCGGATCACTTCCATTCAGGAATGTCTAAGGGTTTAAGAAGTCCACCAGGCTTCTGATGTTCGGCCTTGACCAAGGAACATGGATGGCACTTGGAAATAAAGATAGATATATCTCTTTTCATGCCGGACCACCAAAATGATTGCTTGAGATCTTGATACATCTTACAACTACTGGGGTGCACTGCATAGCCAGAGTTATGAGCTTCAGACAATATCTGTAACTGCAAGCTTTTTGGAATCCATAATCTGGTCTTCTGAAATACAACACCTTCGTCATCAAGACGTAATTCAGATCTCTTGCCATTAGCGATTTCGGAAACTAACACTGAATAACTCGCATCTTCCTTCTGAGCTTTAACAATCTTAGATCTCAGGGAATCATCTGACTGAATGGCAAATAGTAAAGTGCCTAAATCAGCTGAACTGATAGGCTCTAGATTCAATCTGACAAAATCTTCGATCAAGGATTTGTTGCAACAAAGGGAAGATAAAGTTGCTTTACGACTAAGGGCATCAGCTACAACATTAGCTTTACCCGAATGGTATTGGATTTATAAATCGTAGTCGCAAAGTAACTCTAGCCACCTACGCTGACGGCAGTTAAGTTCTTTCTGGGTGAAGATGTACTTCAAGCTTTGGTGATCAGTAAACATCTCACACTTAACTCCATACAGGTAGTGTCTCCAGATCTTTAAAGCAAAAACTACGCCTGCAAGTTCAAGATCGTGTACAGGATAGTTCTTCTCATTAGGCTTAAGCTGTCTAGAGGCATAAGCTATGACGCGGCGATCTTGCATCAGAACACAACCAAGTCCTACTTTAGAGGCATCAGTATAAACCTGAAAATCTTTGCCCTCACGAGGTAGCACTAAAACAGGAGCAGAAGTCAATAACTGTTTCAACTTATGAAATGATTCTTCACAGGCTGTGCTCCAGATGAACGAAACGTCTTTTCTAGTTAACTGAGTTAGCGAAGAAGCAATTAGAGAGAAACCAGGAATGAACCTTCTGTAATAACCAGCGAGTCCTAAGAAGCTACGGATCTCTATTACAGATTTAGGTTGAACCCACTGTTGAACAGCTTGAATCTTCTTTTGGTCTACTCTAATGCCTTCAGCATCAATCACGTGACCTAAAAATGCCACGGACTTGAGCCAAAACTCGCACTTAGAAAATTTAGCAAAAAATTTATTCTCCCTTAACAGTTCCAGAACGATACGCAAGTGCTCTTCATGCTCAGCAGTTGACTTTGAGTAAATTAGGATATCATCGATGAAAACAATGACGAACTCGTCGAGATACGGCTTTAAAATACGCTGCATCAGGTCCATGAATATTGAAGGAGCATTTGTTAGTCCAAAAGACATGACTAGAAACTCAAAATGCCCGCATCGGATCCTGAATGCAGTCTTCAAAATATCTTCATTCTTGACTCTAATCTGATAATAATCTGATCTTAAGTCAATCTTGGAGAAGATCTCTGCCCCGGCGAGTTGATCAAACAAATCATCGATCCTATGGAGAGGATACTTATTCTTTATTGTCACTTTGTTAAGCTCGCGGTAGTCTATACACATCCGCATTGATCCATCCTTCTTTTTAACAAATAGGACAGGAGCTCCCCAAGGTGAAATGCTTGGGCGAACAAATCCTTTCTCCAACAACTCTTGCAACTGCTCTCTAAACTCTTGCAGTTCCTTTGGAGCCATTCTATAAGGAGCCATAGACTTAGGTTGAGTTCCGGGGCAAGTTCAATTGAAAAACCTACCTCACGCAGAGGAGGTAGTCCAGGCAAATCTTCTGGGAACACGTCCAGGAACTCTCTAACGGTGATAGTCTCTTCTGGACTATTCACTTGCTTCTCTTCGTCGATTAAGGTTACTATGATCGCATAGCAACCCTTACTAACGAGACGCTTGGCTTCAACAGCATTGATTAGAGATGCAGTCAAGCCAAGCTTTCCTACGAACACTTCAGGTTTCTTTCCAACCTTAAGTGATACTCGCTTACGGAAACAATCTATTACGGCGTTAAACTTACTCAACCAATCCATTCCTAAGATTATATCGAAATTCGTAATTGACATAACAATAAATTTGGATTGGAAGAACTGATTACTGATTGGGATGTCTACCAAACAGAACTCATTAGCACACATCTCAGCACCAGACGACATTTGAACTATTAAAGGATTGCTTAAGCTAAAATGTTGAAGATTTAGGGAAGAGGCACAACTCACTGACATGAAAGAGTGACTAGCACCAGTGTCAAAGAGAGTGTCCCAAAACTGATTTTTAATAATTAGAGTTCCTATAGCATGGATAAATAAACTCTAATTACACTAATGAAAATTAAAACAGGAAAATACTGAAATTAAAATTATAGAAGGAAATTGAAAATTAAATTTAGAATGTACCAGTAACCACGCTATTATCATCTTGTGCAGCTGAAGATGACAGAGCGTATACCCTCGGTACCGCTGAAGACTAAGCAACGACCTTGCCTTTATCCTTTCTACTATAGTGTCCTTGCTTAGAAGAAGAAGGTACACCCTTCTGATATTGAGCATCTCCACTAGTAGGGGGAGGCATTAAGGCAAGCGGCTGGCGCTTGGGTATTTAAGGGAATAGGATTCTGTACAGAACCTTGGCGGTTGATTCTCACTTTATCTACAGTCCAGGTAGCATGGCAGTCCCAATGTTTATGATTGGTTCTGCCACAAACGTAACATTTACCACCTGAGTGGTAGCACTTCCCATAAGGATGGGGTCTGTTACATATTACCCCCGATCTCCCTTGCTGGCCTTGCCTGGGATTTTGGTTCGGGTTCTGGCCAGCAGCAATCTGGAAGACTTTAGGACCATGAGAACAGTTCCGCTTGAAGGGTTCTGACCTTGAAGATTGTGGATTAGAACGCTTCCTCGAATCCATTTGGGCTTGATGGTACTCCACCCTCCGAGCACCTTCTAAAAGCTTTGGAAAACTATCATGATGTTGGGACATCAAATGACATTTGATGGAATCTCTCAGTCCAGACAAAAATCTTGTACACCTAGCTACTTCAGTATGGACTAGGTTCGGGGCAAAACGAGAGAGTTTGCGAAACTCCATCTCGTATGCGTGCACCGAACGATTCCCTTGGGAAAGTTGCATGAAATCGTTCTCAATTATCGTCTAGGCAGAGGGAGGAACGAACTCTTCACGAAAAACCTGTTCGAATTCATCCCAAGGGATGTCTTCCAATTGAATCTCAGAGAAGCGGGACTTCAACTCACTATCCCACCAACATTCGGCTTCTCCATGGAATAGGTAGGTTGTAAGGCGGAGACTCTCGCTCTCCGAACACTTAAAGCTTGCAAGTATCTTTTCTATCTCCTTTAGCCAATCAACGGCTTCAAAGTGGGAGGCTGAACCATTGAAGGCTGGAGGGTTCAGACGAAAGAAAGTAAGAAGGTAGGCATCCACTATGGGGCCTGAAGATGGTTGAGGAACCAGAGGGAGTTCGGAAATAATGGGAGAAGAAGCTTGTGGAGGGGTTGGGCAAATCTGAGATGGGACAGGAGAAGGTTGGGAAAGGTTGCAGGATGAAGCCATCCTCTCCGCAGCATGCGTATGTGCTTCTACCATGACCTTCATCATGTCCAACAAATTTTGCATCTGCTGGGTTTGAGAAGTTATAGTGGAACTAGGTTCTTCTACTATTAGTTCTATGGGAGTATTTGGATTTGGATCCATTCT
Source organism: Gastrodia elata (assembly GCA_016760335.1). Taxonomy (NCBI): domain Eukaryota; kingdom Viridiplantae; phylum Streptophyta; class Magnoliopsida; order Asparagales; family Orchidaceae; genus Gastrodia; species Gastrodia elata. Next base: position 5,393 of record JACERR010000026.1, read on the forward strand.
AAGGAAAAGAAAAAGAAACTAATATTCAAAAACTGAATAAGATAAGAAGGAAAATTCCTCATTAAAAATTTAAAACATTTAAGAAATTACAATTCTTTGGAGAGAAAGAAAGACATAAGTAAGAAGAAACTAATTATAAGCTACTAGAAAGAAAGAAGATAGAACAAAGGAAAAACTAGTACTACAGTTACAAAATTTTGCATAAAATATGCTTTTAAAATCTTCATAAGTGGGGGCACGATGAAGATGCCCACAACCACGAATGAGTACTCTATGAGCATGACACCACCAACTTATGGCATAGTCATCAAAGAGTTCATCCAAAATTTGGAGGCATAAGTGTTCGGGGCATTCTATGGCCTCAAATACCGTGGTAACACGGGAGAGCCATTCCCTTGCTAACTGAGGGAAAGGATTGCCTCGAAATACACAAGACCTCAAAATTTTATTCAGAACTTCACCTCCTGCAGTAGATACTCCCAAGTAAACCCTATCAAACGTTGACCCATACCAATAATCATACTCCCAATATTGAAAGAACAATTTGGTATAAAGTCTTAGTTCAGCATTAGGATCTGCCATCTGAAAATTTAATTAAAGTTTAAGTTAGAATTTAAATCACTTATTTGATTGAAAATGCGTTTACTGTCCTAAGATGTCATTCATTTACTTTTACTATACTGTGTTGTTTGCTTTTGGATGAATGGATGTGTTTGTCTTAACTTAAAGTTCTCAACTTGGCTCTGATACCAACTGTGACGATCCCAATATTAGAAATCACTTAACTCAATATTGATACGTCACCACAATACCTAATACTAGATTAGAAGAAAACTAATCCGAATCATTAAGTATTGTGTTTGGCCAAGGATTTAGAAGAGGGTCTTAAGTTAAGATGGAAGGGGAGTTATGAATGGTATATAGAAGTTTGTAAATAAAGATGCAACAAAATAGATTTAAGAATGAAAGAAAAATAGAATTGAACATGCAATTTATGAAAGAAGACATGAGATTCTAATTATTTATAGGGAAATTAACACGTGAAATATGGTTTATCTTTTTCCTAATTATTCTAAGTCTAAATTTTCTTAAAAATTTCAGCAGAATCTCCTTTGTAAATGGTTAAGGAAACACCTGCAGAAGTACATGCAATACTCTCATTCCAATGGGAGTTATAATTTAAAAGAAAAGGCATCCTAATCTATCATACATTCAATCCATTTTAACTCTAATTCTAATATAGAGCTCAATCCTTTTTATAGGATTGCTCACTTCCAATTCTACAATAGAGTTCAATCCTTTTTATAGGATTGCCCATTTCCAATTCTATATAGAGTTCAATCATTTTTATAAGATTGCTCATTTTCAATTCTAGATAGAGTTCAATCCTTTTTATAGGATTGCTCATTTCCAATTCTAAAAGAAAAAGGGAGAGAAGTACATGTGTAACAATTATCTACACTATGATTTATTTCATCAAGACATTAAATATTCATAGGAAGATATGCAAAAACTTAATTAACACACAAATTTTATACATTTAATTCCCATTCATCCATTCATTTACTCATACATTCATTCATCACAAGCATTTAAGTATATTCTAAGCTCCAACAAGTATGGTAAATTAAAGTAAATGATATTATTACAAAATAATAGTAAATTGAATAAGGAAAGAAAATTTACAGCTCACTTGGAGTTCTTAATAAGCTATAAATTTATAATATATGATAGGCGGAAGCAATTTTAGTTTATAGCGCTTGGTCCAGCTCCACTAGCATCCAAGTGCACCTGATCTAACACATTTTGACATTTAAATGTGATAGGGCAAAGCCAAAAAATAGAAAACTTGGTTAGACTAAACAGTCTAAGCACAATTTAAGATTGGCTAAACATGTTATTGTTATAATTGGATATCACAGTTCTAGTTACAATGCAAGCACAAGCATAGGTGCAATATGATAAGCATACAAATAAGGAAAGAAAAAACAAGTGAGATAGAATTGCTCACTTAATCAAACATCCTAGCCTACAAATAATACAAGGGTAAAGCATACTAAATAGGTTAGAATGAACTAGTGTGCATATAAAATTAAATGAAATAAAGCATGATATGTTCAAATGAACTTATGCTTAGTAAGGAAAAATAAACAGTGAAGCATTTAAATGGAGTTATACAACATTCACTGTAATCTAAATAAACTGTAAACAAGTAAAGTACAGTCCTAAATCATAGAAAATGCATAGTAAGGAAATTGAAGGAATAATCTTAGACTTAAATCTAAGATACACATAGCCTAAGACTATGTAAAGTAGTATAGCTAAAAGCTATGGTGAGTCTTAACAATCTATAAGATTGAAGATCTCGCATATTTATTAATTGAAATTATTTTAATCTGTGCTCATTCTGTGGGCATATTCAGAATGAGATAAGGAGTTAAACACGTCTGTTTAACATCTAAGGAAAACGGGGTCCATACCTAAAACACTCACATTCTCCCTCTAAGAATGCGATGTCTCCTTATTACTCCATTTTAGTCCGCCCTAGACTGGTCCACCATATAGAACCCCTAATAATTTTAGGTGAAAGTTTTGTTCATGCACAATATTTTTATGAATGATTCAATGAATAAGGCTCAAAGCTAAGCAAGCCAATAAGGGAAATTCAATATTTGCAACTAAGTGATATCCAAAGTTATCTAATTTTAATGATCTACTTAATGATTAGAGCTAATTGATCTCCCAATTAACTTTGAGATATTGATCTCAAGTTAATTGTAATATAATAATAATTGGAATTTTGAAAATTAATAGATTCAATTCATTTAATATGATGTGACAAAATAATTTATAAATATAATGATTGTTGTTAGAGGCTAGCTCTTAACCTCTTCCTAAACTATAAGATCTAACTTAAAAATCAAATCATAATTTAGATTACTAATAGGTAGAGATTAAGATAAAGAATTATCTAACTTAAGAAATTTGAAACTAAAGAAATTCTACTACTATTCATTATAATTTTCTAGCTATGTTATATTTTGACTGTTCTAATCAAACATATTAATCTAACTAAGTTACAAGTAATTGCAAAGTTTAGGATAAGTACTTATTAGACTTAAGAACTACAAGTTCTATGTTTACTATTAATGTATATTTAAAGAATTCAATAAGCTCCATAAACTAATCTAAGTAAGTTAATGATACCTATTACTATATCTTAATTTAATAAAATAAGTTTTAAGGATTAAGATGAATAAGCTAAGTATTGAACTAATCACTAAAACTAGATATAGGTGGTTAACAATGCTATAATTACTAAATTATTAAGACTATTTATTCTTAATGGTTGCAACTAATAGACTTAGGATCCAACTATAGATCAATTGCAAATCAAATCCTAGGGTTTCTACCTTGGGGTTGAAAAGTGATTAAGCACTGGCAATTAATTCACATAACTAGGGAATTGAGAACTAAGCTCATAAAAATGTTATCTAAGTGCCAAGGGAGATAATAAATGTGACAAGTTAGCTATCTTAGAAATTTAGGTTAATCACAATAACACTAAGTGAGAGTCAAAAAACCTATTATCATAATTTGTTGTCCAATTGAAATCTTTTATAAATAAATAAAATCCTTATTTCATAAGGAGAAGATTGACACTAAGTTTGTCAATTTTGAACAACATTGGAAAATTAGGGTTTTAATGACTCCTAACTAGGTTAAAAAGTGATTAAGAAAATTAGATTTCAAATGTTGGATTTTATTTCATATTATTGATCCTCACATTTTTGTGAGTAAAATGGATTATTTGATCTTTTGATTTGGAAATCAATTGATCAAATTAGGTCACAAGAAAGATTAATATTAATTTTAAAATTAATTAATTAATCCTAAATATTGACTCAATAAAATATTTATCAAAATTGAAATTAAATTTCATATTATTGATCCTCAAAATTTTGTGATCAAAATAATATATAAATTTGTATTAATTGGAGTTGTACTTTTAAAGTTATGATTAAAACAAATTATGTAAATATTAAGAAATTGATTTATTTACACATCATCAAATAGCATAAATAAATTATTAAATTAGATCATCATTTAGCATTTAATAATACACAGCATTTATTTAGAAAGCAAAATTAATTGGGATACAAAAGTTTATATATGATAACTGTAAAAATTGAATTCTATTAATTATTTGTTTAATTATTTCATTAATACAATTAATAATTAAGATGTTGTTCTATTTAAACTTAACTAAAAAAAAAAATCGCACGCAGTCTATGCCCGCACGGAATCCCCGATAACAAGCCAAGCCGAAGGGGGAAGCATTTAGGGCAACCTAGTTCTCATCCCGTCGGTCGGTCCCTGGACGTAACCCGCATACCGGCGAGAAGGCCTCGCCGAGGTTATTCATTCAGGAAGGAGGCGAGCTCGTTCAATTAGCACGGGAAGAACCAGATGATGCTCTAAGTGCGACTGACGGACTGTGACCGACGGGCATCCACTTCTCAAAATCTGAGTTCAATCGAACATGAAGCGCTCGATTGAACTCACAGGAGGAGTAGGATACCTTTAGGATGTGTAAGAAGCGATTATATGGGAGTTAAATTGAAGGAGGAGTACTTGGTGTTCCCGCACAGAATGGTTCATCGACAAAGACTTAAGGTACGCAAAGCTCTCTTTTACTCCTTCTCACGGCTCGATCACCCGCACTCGCCGATCACCTCGGTAGAAGTCGCAAACCCTACGAAGAGGCTCCCGCAAGCACCTCAGACACAGCAGCTCGAAGAACTTCAGCAAATGCCAAAAAAAATCCCTTAGGAAATGAATAGAAGGGGATTATAGCCACGGGAAGGCCAGCTGGAGAACCGGACAGTCCTTCCTGGCAGCTGCGATCGTGCCTGAGGGGCGTACAGGGAGCGGGATCTGGCCGTTCGTTCGATCGGTTGATCGAACGGCCAAATCTGAAATTTACGGTTTGATTTATGCTAAACCGCCAGATTAGATCCAAAAGGAAGAGCGACGGCCAAGATGCTGCCGCACGCCCGATCCGTGCAGTACCCGCCACAGCGAATTCTCTTCCACTATTAAAAAGGAACCGTTGGATATTTTTAAGCTTTAATTAGGTTGTTTAACAATGTTTTTAAAAGCTAATTAATTCATCTTAGTAGGAGGCTGCTACAGTGTGTGTGTGTGTGTGTGTGTATGTGTTGGGTATCTATGTCCTGTATTCACAATCGTACCCAACACACATGTATATATATACTAGTGTTATATATATATATATATATATATATATATATATATATATATATATATATGAGTGTGTGCTTGTGTGTGTGTGTGCGTGTGTGCGTGTGTGCGTGTGTGTGTATGTTGGGTATACATTCTAAGAACTGTATGTGTGTATATATGAATATTATCATATATATTAATCTATATGTATATATATATATATAATCCTGAAAGATAATATTTGACAAACAATTAAGGGCAAAAACAATATGCTACCCAATAACTGCAGGCAATAATTAGGATAGCAACTGATCACTACAAAGTCATGACGAGTCATCAACATTTAATCCAAATTCAAAAGAGCCACAATACCACGACCAAATATTTTGCCACCAAACTGAAACCAAGATCAGCATAGAACATCTGTCAAGAAAGCTGTTAGAACCAAAAAATAAACCATCTCAATTCAAACCTTCACACATACACATACTATATGTATTATATGAGTGTATATTTATAAAACCTAATCTATATATACACATACTCTATCTACACACACACACATATTGTACAGTCATATTTATACACCCATATACAAGTACCACACACACACACACACACCTATGGGTGTGTAAAAAGTACTGTTATACACTATATATGTATTTGGGTATGTATCTTTTATTGTGTGGAAAGATACACCATATACATATATATGTATAGCTATACGTATATAGATACACAATATATACTAGTTTATACCAATATATTTGTGATTGTGAGTATGTATATCCATCAATATATATATATATATATATGGGTGTATATGAGTGTATGAGTGTATGTTATATATACACTCACACATTGAGTGAGTGTATATGGGCATACTGAAATGTATATATTGGTGTAAATATATATAGATAGACAGACTCTATGTGTGTAAATATCGACTATGCGGGTATATGTGAGTATTTGTGTATGCGAGTATGTATATACTCGCACAGACAATTCATACAAACATATACACCCACATAGTTTATATATATATAGTGGGAAAGTTTTGTGTCAATATAACGATGCCACATATCATTCCCACAACCCCACATAATATACATATAGACTGTAAATTCAGCCTCAAAAATTGTACAGCAGTGCTTTTGCGTTCTCTGCTTCTATTTTGGTTTTCCAGCATGTCTTGGTGGTTTTCATTTGTTCTTTTTTATGTGATAATGCACTAATCTTTTATGTCAGCCTCTCCTTCAGTAAGATCATTTCGAGATATAGTAAAGAAGTCCCTCTCAAATTGTTTAAAAGAGGTTTCTTCCTTTAATGCTTCCCTGCCCTATTCTTCTCTTATGAAGAAATTAAAGCTTTAGCTACACCACATAACTTAACTTTAGTTGGGAAATTAAATAAAACTAAACCTAATTTCAACCTCGTTTCAAGTTTTCTCACTGGTTTAAAGTTAATTAGCCTAGTGACCATTAGATCTTTTGTCTCTTTTCGTGTTTTCTTTAATTTCACTTTTGATCTGGATTATGTCAGTTTTATCAAAAGGTTCCTATGATCTGAAATGCAATATGAAGAAATTCTATAAATGGGATCCCTACATTGTCACTTTAGAAACTCATTTTGCCCTAGTGTGAGTTAAATTTTCCTGGGCTTAAGAGTTCATTTTGTTAAATAAGATATCATTTTTTCTACCTCAAAGGCCATTGGGATCCCTCTCTAGTTGGATAACGATACATGGCATCCCAATTATTCTAGTGTGGATTAATTTTATTTGGGCTTAGATTACACTTCATATCCAATAACATTCTATTCAACATTGCTTCGGCTATTGGCAAACCTCTTCAACTAGATAAGAAAACTGTTGCCCTAAGGAATGATGTTAATCGAAATGCATATCCCTTCATCTTCTCCAAACTGCATTTGGCTGGGCTATGAAGAGAAAGGATACTCTCAGGAAATTTGCTACAAAAATATTCCTTTGTATTGTACTTGGTGTAGCACACTTGGTCACAACTCTGACAATTGCACATTCAGAAATCAAAATGTATTGTACTTGGTGCAACACTGACAACACATGTAAGCTCTCTAAGACTTATGAATCATAAGATTTTTGCTTGCATACCTCCTCTAAGCAATTTAAATATATATATATATATATATATATATTACAACAATAAGAATATTAGTTTAATAAACCATACTTCGCACTTTAACACCAAAGCTCATCTTATAACTAGCTTTAAAATGTACAAGTTATAATACACAAAAGAACACAATTTCATGATATTCAAAATCAAAAACTATATAGTCATCATACATATTAGTTTATGACTTTTTACTTTATGCACATACTTAAAATTCATAATTTACCTTTAATTATTGCAACCATTTTAATTATATCTGAAAACACTAAACTAAGGAAAAATAGAATTTTTTTGAATGTAATTTGCTACAAAATATAAACTTGAGCCCAATATATAACAAGAAAATGAAAATAGATAGAATTTATGCACGAGTAAACATGCATAACAAAGATTAAAATAGTTTAAAATATGTGCATCACAAAGATTTATGGAAACCTCTTCATTATGTGTGTGTGTGTGTCTTTGAATAATTGTATGTTTGTGTTTATATTATCTTTATTAATATACAAAATTTAATATGCACCCATTAATATATATATATATATATATCTATATATATATATATATATATTGATATATATATATTGATATATATATATATATATTTATTTATATTTATTTATTTATTTATTTATTTATTTATTTGTGGAAAGCTCTTCATTATAGCTTATGAAATGGAATCATTCAAAACAGCTAGCAATTTCATAGGCAATTCATTTAAATAAAATATTTTTATAGCATTATGACACCAACAATCAAAATGATAAATATAAGAAACATTTCCTATAGCACAAATGATAGTACTACATTTTAAGAAATATCAGCTAATCTGCAATATGGTAGAATCAAATAAAATTATCCAACGAAATTAGAAAGTAAGAAAATAAACAAAATTATCCGAAGAAATTAGAAAGTAAGAAAATATCAACATTGGAGAAAGTTTTTTTTATTTAAACTTTATAGTTATTATAGTAAAAAATAAAGTATCAAAACTATCACCAAAGCTAGGGCTAAAAAAATTAAAATGAAAAAAAAAAGAGAATATAATAATAAAAATGTGTACAAGTAAATCTATTTCAAAAAAGAAATACTAATTTAAAAAAAAAGAGTTTCACATAAGCAAAAGAGCATCTTGTGTTAAAGGCAAAATGAACAATAAAATATTCATGAGAAAAGGTTTATTGAAAAATATATAAACATCCTATAAAGCTTCACAAAGGCATGTAGAATGGGAGCAATAAAAAGGATCAATATTCTCATATATAAATACATTTAAATACATATTAAATAAATATGATGACTACAATATTCATCAATGCAAGAAATAATTTTTGCTCATAAACATGATGTTGAGATTATCATGGCAAAACTTCATGTCACAAGTCGTTAACATTACAAAATCTAAACACATAAGCTCCTAAAATTTAAAAATCATAAGATTGATGATTATTGTTTGCATATTTTGTCAATAGAAATATGTAATAATTAGAACCCATTAGAGCAACTAGTATCAAAGGCAAAATGAATGATTGAATCTTCATGAGAAAAAAGCTAATTGAAAAATATATAAATATTCTATGGGTAAATCATAAAGGTGTGTGAGATGGGAACATTTAAATGGGCAAATAATCTCATTTATCAATAAATTTAAATAATTAATAAGCAATAATTATGAGCCTACAACATTCATAAGTGCACGTAAACAAAAATTTTGCTCATTAATGAGTTTTTGTAATTCTCATAAAGAACATAATTCCATGATATTCGAATCGCAAAAGCATATGGAGTCATCATATATTTTGCTTTATTACTTCTCTTCTATGCACACACTAATAACCCACAATTTATCTAAAATTATTACAACCATCTTAATATATATGAAAACACTAAACTACAGTAAAATAATTTTTTTTTGGAATCTAATCTGCCACAAAATATATATTTGTGCCCAATTTATAATAATGAATTGAGAATTGATAGAATCTATGCATGAGAAAAAATTTCAAATTTATTAAATTTGCAAATTAAAATGATTTGAATTATGTGTGCATCACATAAAGATCAAATAGAAAGCTCTTCATAATGGCGTATGAGATGGGAGCATTGAATATGGATAGCAATCTCATATGCTTATGCATTAAAATAATAAGAAACAAATACAAATCTACAATATTCATATAAGTGAACAAAAAAATTATATGTTGCTCCAATGTATTTTTGAGTTTCAGAATAAAAAATTAAACAATCACAAAGAAAAAGTTTCAAGCCATAGCAATATAAATAAATAACACTTAACGAGCAATTGTAATAGAACATATTCTTGAAAATGTAAGAAGCATACACACTAATATGTAGCTAAAAATTTAAATAAAAAGGGATAAAAATTTATGGCCTTCTAGACATGTAAAAGTTGTAAGGGCATTAGAGGAACACAATCCATTGTCTTCTAGAATTTATGCAAATATGTGCCTACAAATAATATTAAATTTATCATTAATCCAATTAATCCAACTAATAAATGCATTGAGTAATAAACATAATTTTGAGTTTCTCAAATAAAAAATTTAACAATCATTTTGCAAAAGCTTCACACCATCTTCAATAAGAAATAAATATATTTACTAAATTTAGCCTCTTTAGAAAGTGTCTCAAACCTTAACGGTATGATGCAATAATAATAGAACATATTCATGAAAATTTAAAAAGCATACCCACTATATATATATATATATATATATATATATATATATATATATATCCAAAAATTAAATCAATAATAATAAAAAATCTATGGTATTCTATACATTAAAAAGTTGTAGAGACATAGGAGGTACACAATCCTTGGTCTTCTAGAATTCAAGCAAACATGTGCCTACAAACAATAATAAACTAAGCCTTAATAGAACTAATAAATGCACTGAATAATAAACTAGGCATTGATGTCTTTTGAAGTGTTACAATATATGCCACCTCTATAGCTCTATTAACGAGAGTGCACTTAACCAACCAATTTGAAAAATGAGGAATAAAGTTCACTTTTTAAAGTTTTAATGACATTCGAAGAGTATCAAGTGTCTATAACTCAACCAAATATATGCATGAGATATCAGGACATTCAACCAAAAATTCTTCAATGTTAGACATACTATTAAAAAAAAATTGATGATTTTGCTTGCGTAGCTTCTCCACACAAAAACCTAATAGTAGAGTTGTGTTAAAGGCAAAACAAATAATACAACCTTCATGAGAAAAAGGTTAACTGAAAAATAAATACAAATTCTATGGAAATATCACAAAAGTGAGTAAGATGGGAGCATTAAAAATGACGAATTATCTCATATGTCAATGTATTTAAAAAAGAAATTTATGCTACACTAATTAACCATTAAACATGTATGAGCTATAAAGCACAAGGACAATTCCATGGTTCAAAAATCATATATAGTCATCATATATTTTGCTTTATGACTTCTTTTATGCTCATACCTAAAATCCACAATTTACCTTTAGTTATTAAAACCATCTTAATTTTATACGAAAACATTAAACTAAGGGAAAATATAACTTTTTGGAAGGTAGCCTGCTACAAAATTTAAACTTGTGCCCAATGTATAACAAGGAAAAGAGAATTGATAGTATCTATGCATAAGCAAATATTTTCATAATTATTAAATTTGCAAATTAGAATAATTTAAAATATGTGCATCACATAATCATCTTATGGAAAGTTCTTTATAATGGAAGCATTGAAAATGGCTAGCAATCCCATATATTAATGCATTTAAATAATAAGAAACAATAACAAATCTATAATATTCATATAAGTGAACACAAATATATAGTTAGCTCAAACGCATTTTGAGTTTCCTATATAAAAAATTTTACAATCACTATGAAGCTTCACGTCATAGCATTTATCTTCGGCATAAATAAATATACTTAACGAGCAATTGTAATAGAATGTGTTCTTGAAATGTAAGAAGCATAGGCACTGATATGCAGCTAAAAATTAAGTAAAAAGAATATAAAATATAAGGCCTTCTAGACATGTAAGAGTTGCAAGGACATAAAAGGGGAAAGTTCTTTATGATGGGAGCATTGAAAATGGCTAGCAATCCCATATATTAATGCATTTAAATAATAAGAAACAATAACAAATATATAATATTCATATAAGTGAACACAAATATATAGTTAGCTCAAACGCGTTTTGAGTTTCCTATATAAAAAATTTTACAATCACTATGAAGCTTCACGCCATAGCATTTATCTTCGGTATAAATAAATATACTTAACAAGCAATTGTAATAGAATGTGTTCTTGAAATGTAAGAAGCATAGGCACTGATATGCAGCTAAAAATTAAATAAAAAGAATATAAAATATAAGGCCTTCTAGACATGTAAGAGTTGCAAGGACATAAAAGGTACTCAACTCATTGTCTTCTAGAATTTATGCAAACATGTGCCTACATACAATATTAAACTAAGCCTTAATACAACTAATAAGTGCATTGAATAATAAAATAAACCTTCTAATTTAAGAATATAAGATTTAAGCTCAATCTATAGAATAATCTTATTATTCTATAGGATGAATCAACCTAAACCCACTACAATGATTTCAAAGGATTCAATTAATTAAGAATTTTAATAATATAATGATTCAATTCAAACTGGATTTATAAAATAATGAACTTATAAGGATCAAAGATCTTAAGGTTAAGTTAAGATTATAAATCATGTGAATTATTATAAGGTTTAAGAACTTATGATTTACTAATCTAGACTCAAATGTTAAATCATCAAGAGTTAAATGAATTCATACATATTAATAATTGCTAAAATAAAAAGTTCAATTTAGATCAACTTTCCTTTGAGATTAATTAAGGTTGATTAATGTCAAAATCAATGTTGCCTTAAGAAATCAAGATCACATCATAAATCAACGATATTAATTAGAAAATGAATGCTACCATTAATTAATTATGAACTACAACAATATGAATTTTGATTTAACAATTTGAGAAATTCAAGAATTTAATCTAGTTAAACTAAGAAATTTCTAAGCATTATAAACATGGATTTTAAAAAAATCACCTCTATATTTATTCAATACATGATTTTATTAAAACCAAATTCGATTTTGGTATATTTCTGCATTATTAAAGTTCTGGGACCATAGAAATGCGAAAAATGTGCAATTTGGGCAAAACTGGGCAGCTCTGCGCGCTATGGCGCTCTCAGGAGCGAAGGCGCGTTGCAGCGCGTAGTAGCTCCTACTGGCCGAAGTCCATGCGCTAGCCGCTGCGAGACCTAGGCGCTACGGTGAGCTGTAGCGCCCCCTGGCCGAGAGCCTGGTGCCATGGCAGGCGGTGGCGCTAGAAATCCCGAGACTCGGGCGCTACGACTCGCTGCGGCGAATTTCAGTGCTGTGGCGCGCTGCAGCGCTTTCAGGCGATGCGCTGCGGCGCGCTACGACGCCAGATTTCCTGAGAGATGGGTGCTACGACGCACTATAGCATCCCCTGAATGAGAGCCAGGCACTCCGATGTGCTACAACATAGTCAACCCGAGACGCGGGCGCTGCGGCGCGCTATAGCGCTCGATGGTGATTTTGCCTGTGCAAAAATCAAAACGTGTCCCCTTTGGCACCCAAATACTATTGATTTATGGCACCTCAAGTGCGGTGTCATATATCAATGGAAAGACCTTTCCAAAGACTTTCCATTGATAGTAAAATCGACACGAAACAATTATTTTAACAACGCAAACAATGAAGCTAAAGGTCCGGGTAAACATAAAATCATATTTGCAGCATTTATTTTCTACCCTAACATTTGCAACCTTAATGAGCTCTAATGGATTCCATATCTCAACCACATATTCCTAAATATGCGAAATAAGTATAAGAACAAAAATGGAGTAGCCATTGCATCAACCAATGGGGGAAAAGGAGGTACCTTAGATTTGCAAATGGCAAATTTTCTAAGGTTCCGTGGGAGCTTGAGCTTGAGAGGAGAAGCTACTTCTTCTTCTTCAATTGCTAGCAAGAGGAGGAAGATGGCTGAGGGTTCTACCAGCGGCAAGCACAACAAATGAAAGGAAGAGGGGAATAGGGGAAGAGGGAAAGGAGCTTCAACTGAGCAAAATTGAGAGGAAGGAGGGCTGGGGGCTGCCTTTATGGAAGAGAGGGGGATGGCTCATCAATGAGCCTTCCCATCAGCATGGAAGGGAATGTGAGGGGAAAAAGCCTCTTTGCGTGCAAGGTATGGGGAGGAAGGCACAGGGAAGGAAGAAAAAGCAGAGGGAAAAATAAGAAAAATAATAATGGAGATTTAATAAATTTTAACTTAATTTATTCAATTAATTAATTCTATAAAAAATCATATTAATACACGAGCTCCAAAAAATTCCAAAATTTTACCAGAACTCAACGACGAAGTCAGATTTTGATTTGAAGATTAGTTTAATTATTCTAATTTTCGGGGTATTTAAAATAAATTAAAATATTCAAGAAAACATCACCCTAGCTAATTTGGGGATGACGAGCACAATGACGAAGTCGAATTTCGATTTCGATGATTATTTAAATATCTCAATTTTCAAATTAATTTAAATATTAAAATATTTGAAATATTAGATTGAGCTCCGAATTGCTCCAAAATTTTAGGGTTTAGTTCTAATAGCCAGATGAACTTAATGGAAGGATAATTAAGATGCGATTAAACTAAAATTCGGCTAAATACCAACCTATGGTTGTTGCATCGACTTATCTCAAGTTGTCTCAAGAGGTCCTGTTCTACGTGCTTTGGTATCTTCTTTCCTTACTAGCTTTTTTTCTAAAGAAATCGATAGACAAAAAACTATGGTTTAGCTTTCAGCCCTACCGAGGAGCTTGAATCCGAGTTCCTGTCTGTGAATTCAGCCTCAGATTTTGTACAATAGTGCTTTTGCATTCTCTGCTTCTATTTCGGTTTTCCAGCATCTGTCTTGATGGTTTTCTTTTGTTCTTTTTTATGTGATAATGCACTAATCTTTTATGTCAGCCTCTCCTTCAGTAAGATCATTTCGAGATATAGTAAAGAACTCCCCCTCTACTTGTTATAACAAGGTTTCTTTCTTTAATGGCTTCCCTGCTCTATTCTTCTCTGATGAAGAAATTAAGGCTTTAGCTATACACCTCATAACTTAACTTTAGTTGGGAAATTTAATAAAACAAAACCTAATTTCGGCCTGGTTTCATGTTTTCTCACTGCTTAAAAGTTAATTGGCTAGTGACCATTATATCTTTTGACTCTTTCTGTATTTTCTTTAGTTTCACTTATGATCTGGATTATGGCAATTTTATCAAAAGGTTCATATGATCTGAAAAGCAATATGATGAAATTATGTAAATGGGATCCCTATATTGTGTCACTTTAGATACTCATTTTGCCCTAGTGTGGGTTAATGTTTTCTGGGGTTAATACTTCATTTTGTTAGAAAAAATATCATTTTTACTATCTCAAAGGCCATTGGGATCCCTCTCTAGTTGGACAACAATACATGACATCCCAATTGTTCCAGTGTGGAATAATTTACTTGGGCTTACATTACACTTCATATCCAAAGACATTCTATTCAACATTATTTCGGCTATTGGCAAACCACTTCAACTAGATAAGAAAATTGCGACCCTGAGGAATATTGCAACTCCTAGGATGTTGATCAAAAGGAATATCTCTTCACCTCCTCCAAACTGCATTTGGCTGGGCTCTTAAGAGAAAGGATACTCTCAAGAAATTCGCTATGAAAATATGCTGTTGTATTGTACTTGGTGGAGCACTCTTGGTCACAACACTGACAATTGCACATTCAGAAATTAAAATAGTCCTCTGAGCACTAATGAAAGGAATGCAAAGGCTTGGATTTCTGGGAAGTTAAGTCCCATATATGTAGGACCATTCCGCATATCAGCCAAGATAGGCACATCAACTTATAGATTGGAACTACCTGAGAAATTATCAGCACTACATAATGTATTCCACGTAATGTCCTTGAGAAGGTATTTATTAGATCCAATTCAACATTGGGCCGCAAATATTCTCAAGAGGTTTGGTTATTAGAATTCCCGGGGACGACACTTCCTTTAAGGAGGGGAGCCTGTAACAACTCAGTGTCGTTACTATAATTTCTAACCACCAAGAATTAGTTTAAGAACCCTTACTGATAATAGTCCTAAAGCAGTCTGAAGACCAATTCCTAAGGTTTTAGAAATTTTTGGAAGAGGTTAGGGGGGAAGAGCTTTCTGAACGACGAACCGAGAGCGACAGGTACTCCATTTCCTTACAGAAAAAGTTTCATTAACTTTCCATGCTATTCGAATTGTTATTTATATGCTTGCGTGTATGTATTGTACCTTGATGCCTCAATTGAGCTGAGCAGGGAGCAATTAGCGCTTATTGATAAGGACTTCAATTTAGGGCGTCACGAAAGTAGGAGGTAGGATGAACAATCGATGGAGTTATGCCTACCTGCGTGTACGCTACGCGTCACCTAGGACCGTCGGACAAGAAGAAGATAACGAAACTACGGATCGACTCCTGACGTCCCCGACAGCAATGGAGGTGGGGAGCCGAGCCGCCTGCGTCTTTCTGTGCCTGCCTGAGTGCGAGCAAATGGGCTCAGGACCTCACGCAGGCTAGTTTAGAAAACAGTGGGGGTGAAGAATTAATTAGGGAATAATTTATTTAATTAAATCAAATCAGGATGAATTTCAACTGTTGAGTCTGAAATTTGCTGAGTGGAATCCTAGAGGCATCTGTGAAGTGTTGAAACGTGGAATACGTTGTGCACGGCTGTGAATCTTTTAGAAAGTTTACGTCTATGAACCGAGCTTCCAAATTTTGTAGTTACTTCGAAGGGTCCAACATATCTGGGACTCATTCTAGTCACTCCAAAGTGATGAATTCCTTTCATAGGGCTAACTTTTAGATAAGCACGATCACGAATGTGAAATTCTTGTCTCTGGTGTCTTGCGTCGAAGTATTTCTTTTGTCGGTCCTAGGTTGCCGCAATTCTGCTCTTTATTAGCCTTATCTTTTCGTTTGTTTCTTTAATCAACTCACATCCATAAATTTGTACATCCCCAACTTATGTCCAGGCTAGATGAGTACTCACTTTCTCCCATATAAGACTTCATAAGGGGCCATCCGAATTCTTGACTGGTGACTATTATTGTAAGCAAATTCTACAAGTGGAAGGCGTTTCTCCCAATTTTCACCAAAGTCTAACAAGCATAAATGCAAGGGATCCTCTAGTACTTGGTGGACTCTCTCTGTCCGTCTGTCAGTTTGAGGGTGGAATACCATGCTCATGGCTAAAGTGGTTCCCAAATCTTTGTGTACTGCTTGCCAAAATCGAGAAGTAAACCTGTCATCCTGATCTGAAATTATAGTTTTAGGAATTCTATGCAGTTTAACGATCTCCCTTATATATAATCTTACCAGTTTCTCCACTGATTCTATTTGCCTTATCCCAAATGGCATATGTATATGTATGTACATTTAATATATGTATATATTTGTATACATATTTAGTGTGTACGTGTGTGTAAGTGTATGGACGTATCTATATTCAGTTTGCGTGCATGCATGCATGTGTGCGTGTGTGTGTGCGTGTGTTTGTGTGTGTATGCATACCTAAATGTGTTTCTATACATAAATATGTATATACGCACATATCGCTACATTAAATATACAAAGATGTATGTATGCACACACATACACACACATATACACTTATACATGTGTGTACACCACAAATATATACACATTTAAAATATATTAATTTTCCTAAAAGTCTCTCCATATTTGCATAAATGAGAGTGTATAGATATGTATGTGTATAATATCTCATCTAAATATGTATACCTATTTATAAATATCACACATAAACACACACAGATATACCTATATAAACACACACAAACATATACCTTACAATTTGGGTAGACAAATGTCACAGAAAAATTCTTTTATCCCATTATAGACATCAAGTTTAATAATTTCCCAGAATTTACAGAAGAACTTCCCAAAGAAGCTAACAGAGCTTGGGCAAATGTTTTATTTGAGATCCTTAACAACATCCCATATTTCATCATTATTAGGCATGAGATTAAGGAGAATGTTATAAGGTAAACCGAGAAGGCTGATTTTTGCATTTCAGAGATATTATTGATTTTAATATTGTGAGTTGTAATTCAATTACACGATTAATATGCCTCCGTTTATTTACCCAATTGTGATAGAAATATGTATTACATTCTCCATTTATAGTCCAATTTATACTATATTTTTGTTTCCAAAAATATTCAACCACATTGTGATTTTGGATAAGGATGGCCTTAGCCTTGGAGAGGTTATATCTATTCAATTTCGAGAGTCAGAATTGTAGAAGGTTTCTAAAGATTTGACAAAATTTTCTTGTCGAGTAACATTGCAGAATATATTTCCAATAGAAGTTCTATTCCAAATGCTAAGAGCTAGCCTTGGAGAGGTTATATCTATTCGATTCCGAGAGTCAGAATTGTAGAAGGTTTCTAAAGATTTGACAAAATTTTCTTGTCGAGTAACATTGCAGAATATATTTCCAATAGAAGTTCTATTCCAAATGCTAAGAGCTAGCTTTTCTAAGTCTCTTAAATTTATCCACAAGACGACGAAGACCATAAGACTCACAGTGTTCGTTCCAAACAGAATGAACCAAGTGAGTGCATTCATCTCTGTTGAGACAGAAAAGCTGAAATATAACAAATTTAGAAATATTAGTATGTTGATAACACAAGGATAGAGTAATTGGTTTACAATCGCAGATAGTGGAATTTAAGGATGTGGAGATATAGTTTGTGAAAGTATTACACCAAATATTATTAATAAGAAACCAATCAAGTCTAGCAAATCTTCTTCCAGCATTCCAAGTAAAAGGAGATCCAGTATATTTAAAATCATCAAACCCACAATCAATGATTGCAAAGTTGAAGTCAATTGTAGAGATGTTATGGTCTTGAGCGTATCCTTTATATTCATTGTATCTAAGGACAACATTGAAGTCTCCACCCACAACCCAAGGAAGGAAGGAACTACAGTCCTTGAGAAAACTCCATAAAGGAATACGACCAACCCGCATATTGTTAGCATGGACAAAGGTAGCCAAGAAATTATGATTTTCATTATAAAATCTAATATGAATAGCTTGAAAATATTCAGCCAAAATTTCAGCTTTTCACGTATCTTTCCATATTACACAGATTTTGTTGGAAGTAGAAAAGCTAAAGCATAATCAAATTTAGCAAAACGACCGACAGATAAATTAACATCAGCATTAATTTAAGGTACAAGTAAAATAGCTATATTGATTTTATTTTTATAAATAATATGCTTAAATCTATTTTTAGAAGAGACATTACCAATGCCTCTTATATTCCAACATAAAATGCTCATTATTTAATAGCTAAAGATTTACTTGGGATCGACTGTCGAGTATCATTAGATAAGGAAGGAAAATTATTATTAGCAATTCCATTATTGTCAACCTTTGTGCCATTATTAGTGTCTTGCAAAGGTGAGAGAGATCTATACCTGTTGGAGACAGGCAACTTTGTCTTTGTTATGTCTAATTTGTTCACCACTTTGATTTTCAAGGGGCTCTTTGGTTTAACAAAAGTGTTAATTTTTGCGTATTGTACTTCCAAAGATTGCAAGGTCTTCCACGAATCCTGTGACTCTTTATTCAACTCAGCTTCCAGTTTTTTGATTGAGTAAGCTTGTTCCTATCTGCTTCTTCAGTCTCATCAGTGTAAACGTTAGTCTCATAATTACATGGGATATTATTAATAGTGTTTTCTATAGGTATATCGAAATTATTTATAATTGAGCAAGAAATTAAAGTAGAGAGGTTACCACTCAGATTGTCTCTCAGAAGGGGGGATAGGTCCAGCTTCTCCAAAGTGTCATCAGATTTGGAGTGTTCGAGAGGAGACTCTTTACCTAATTTATCATGGTCTGGCTCAGCTTCAGAATGAAACTTAGCATTGATGGAGGGAATACTAACTTGTCAACATATGTGTAAACCAGAGCTTCATCAATAACAGCAGTAAAAACAGGCTGAGTAGCAATAATATCAGTTGTAAAGTGAACAACATCAATGTCAATATTAGCATGAATGACACTATGCCGTTTAGTATTATCGACAGGAATTCCAGCAGTTTTAACAGTGCGTGTTCCAATATTTCAGTACTATCATTGTTAAAAGAAATCGCAACATCAGCAGTGTTGATAGCATAAGTTCCAGCTTTTTCAAAAGTGACAGCAATAACATCAACTACATTTTCAACATTGTCAGTAAAGAAATTAACCACATTTTCAGCATTGCCAACATTAACCACATTCTCAGCATTACTAAAAATAGTTTCAGCATTACAATTCATGTTGCCAGAATTACCAATATTAATTTCAGCATTGCCAAACATCTTATCAGCATTATCAATAATAGTATTAGTATTATCCACTTTGTCAGCCATATTAACAACTTTAGGAACAAAATCAGAATGGGATCCAACCTTTCCAGCAATCCCATTAATAAAAGAATTATCAATAGTACCATTATGAACATCATGAGTTCCAGCATGTTCAACCTTATCAGCACAAGCATTAAACACATTTTCAGCATCAGTAGTAATAACTTTAAGCAAATTGGTACCATTAACAGTCTTACCATAAGCATTATCTTTAACAGTTCTAGTATGAGCTTCAATATTTCCAGCCATACTTCCAGCATTTGGATAATCATAATGAACTACATTGACAACTTGAGTAGCATAAGTTTCAGCATTAGTTTCAGTATCAGTTCCAACATGAGTTCCAGCATCAACAATAATTTCAGAAATATTAGAACCAATAGTATTATGACCGACAGTACTAGGACCAACAGAATTAGGACCAATAGTATGCCCAGAAGTATTAGGACCAAGTTACTAGAAGGAACAACATTAGTTTCAGCCTCAACAGTATTCCCAGAAAAGATTATATCACTAACATTACCAGCATTATCAGCAATAAGGTTACCAGTCTCATTATCAAAACTAGTAACATTAGCAGTATGAGTTTCCGCATTGTCTGAATTATTATATATAATATTTTCAGTTGGGGGTTCAACCTCTTAGTCAAACTCCCCGTTAGTGGTTCTAAGATTTTCTTCACCATTGGTCGGCAAAGCTGAATTTTCATTACAGCCCATAATAGCATTAGTAGGGACATATCTACCAATCTTCGATTAGTGCTCGGAGGACTATTTTGATTTCTAAATGTGCAATTGTCAGTGTTGTGACCAAGAGTGCTGCACCAAGTACAATACAAAGGCATATTTTCGTAATAAATTTCCAGAGTTCAACCAAATGCAGTTTGGAGGAGGTGAAGAGATATTCATTTCCATCAACATCCTAGGAGCTGCATTATTCCTCAGGGTAGCAGTTTTCCTGTCTAGTTGAAGAGGTTTGACAATAGCTGAACCAATGTTGAATAGAATGTCTTTGGATATATTTATATACGGTTGTGAGTATGTATACCCAACACACACACACACAACTATATATACATGATTGTGAGTATGCATACTCAACACACACACAGACACTTATATATACTAATATATATGTGTGTGTTTGTATACATGTGTATGTGTTTGTGTGTATACATGTATATAACACACATATGCCTCTGTGTGTGTGCGTGTCTATATATAGACATACACACGAATGTGTTATATACATGTATATATATAACACACATAAAGATTAGTATATATATCTGTGTGTGTGTTTATGTGTACATATAACAAAATATATATATATGAGTGTGTGTATGTATGTTGGGTATACATACACACTCATACATACTAATCTCTACGATTGTGAGTATGTATACCCAATACACATACACACACGTATAGAGATTAGTATATATGAGTGTGTTTGTGTGGATGTATATACGGTTGTGAGTGTGTGTTGTGTTTGGAATATACATATATATCTGTATGTGTGTATCAAAATAAGATAATATATATATAACATGTGTGTGTATGTTTGTGTGTATATATAAATATATAGATACACACAAACACATATATACTTATCTCCATGTGTGTGTATGTGTGTGTGTCTGTGTGTCTGCTAACCCATGACCTGGGATAACAAATCCTGAGTCTCAACCACTGGGCTACAACACCATTCACATATACATATATATATATACATATACATATATATGTATATATATATGTATATGTGAATGGTGTTGTAGCCCAATGGTTGAGACTCAGGATTTATTATCCCAAGTCATGGGTTCAAATACTACCAGCCACACATAAGCAAAATATATATATATATGTACATAGTCATAATTGTATATAAACACATATACACACACACTCTTATATACTAATCTACTTATCTCCATGTGTGTGTTTATGTGTGTGCATATATATATATATATATATATACTTATCTCTATGTGTATTTGTGTGTGTGTTTGTGTTATCACACATACACACATACTCACAACACACATACACACATACTCATATCTACTAATCTATATGTGTGTGTGTCTATATTTATATTAATATATATATATCTGTGTGTGTGTTTGGATTTATATGTGAGTATGTATATATATATATATATGAGTGTGTGTGTGTATGTTGGGTATACATACTCATATTATCTATATCTATGTATGTAGAGAACATACACACATAGAAATTATTATATATGAGTGTGTGTGTGTGTCTATATATGTATATAGCATATACATGTGTTTTATACCTATATATATAAGTGTCTGTGTGGTTGTACATACTTATACTTATCTCTCTCTCTCTGTGTGTGTATATATATGAGTGTTGTGTGTGTGTGTTGGGTATACATACTATATGTGTGTGTGTTGAGTATACATACTCACACAGTTGTCAGTATGTATACCCAACACACACACATGTATGTGTTATATATGAGTGTGTGTGAGTGTGTCTATATGTGTTTGTGTGTGTAGAGATTAATATATATGAAAGGCTTCTATATATGACTGTGTGCACACACAGACATACTCACACACACACAAACACAAATAAACACACACACACTCATATATACTAGAGATTAGTATAAGTATATATGTGTGTGTGTCTATATATGCATATAGAGGTTAGTATATATACTAATCTCTTTGTGTGTGTATGTGTTGGGTATACCCACTAACACTCATATATGAGTGTGTGTGTTGGTTATTTTGTGTTTGTGTGGGTATACATACTCACACACTCATATATACTAATCTTTATGGGTGTGTGTTTGTGTGTGTGTGTATAGATATATTTATATATATATATAGACACATATCCAGTATACACACACACACTTATATATACTTATCTCCATGTGTGTGTCTATTGGGTATACATACTCACAACCTTATATAACACATATGTGTATGTGTGTGTGTTGGGTATGCACACTCATATATATATAGACACACACATAGAGATTATATACTTATCTCTATGTGTGTGTATTTGTGTGTATGTCTGTGTCTATATACACACACTCATATATACTAATCTCCATATGTGTATGGATGTGTTGGGTATATATACTCACAATCGTATACACACACACATACATAGATATTTGTATATATGAGTGTGTGTATTTGTGTGCGTGTGTTGGGTATCAATACTCACAACCATATATAAATATATTGACACATACGTGCGCACACACATAGAGATTAGTATATATAAGTGTGTGTGTGCGCGCACGTATATGTCAATATATTTATATACGGTTAAGAGTATGTATACCAAACACATACACACACAATCATATATACATAATCTCTATGTTTGTGTGTCTGTATATATATATATATATATATATATATATACACACACATCAAAATTGATGTGATTCTAACCCGATCATTGACATTGAGTTAGTTTTAGAAGCTTGTCCTTTTAAGGCTTGAGAGCCATTCTATATTAAGTCTTTAGACTCATTAAACAAAATATGATTTTTTGCTTAGTTTGGTCTTTTAAACTTATGAAACATGTAATTTAAAATGGCTTTTAATCAATTGAACATTAATGAACTCAACCTATTTAAGGTTTATGAGTTCATATATGTACAATCACTTGTGTTACAAGGACTATGAGAATGTTATGTTTAACAGTGGATATAAGTTGTTATCAGTATTATAGTAGATATAAAGTTGCTCTTTATTAAAAGAGATCAAATTGCCCTTTGTATCGGTAGGCGATATGACACTACCTGCATTATTAAAGGGGAAACAAATTGCCCATTATTTGACAAGGGTTATGATATCACATTGGAATATGAAACTATCTCCATTATTCAAGGGGATATAAAATTTCCCCTTGTGTGACAAAGTTATGATATAAAATTTTCCCTCGTAGCGGATGACACTTCGTTCTTTACTATTTTTAGGCCTTTAAAAGAAAGAATTATATAACTAGATTTAATCACATCATTCAAATTGTACAAGACCAAATATATATTGTCTTAGCAAACAGATTTACAAGTTAATTTTATTATTCAACTGAAAGCAAATGCTAAATAAGCATAGTATTTTAAATATAGATCATTTATGAGAGGCAGTCTTAAACCTTCAGTACTGATAAGCTAATATGCCCGTCCCTCCTTCATATACATTTTTGAAAATGAGCAGTCCTTCCAAATCTACAAGTTATTCAACTTCGAGCAAATATAGGAATTCATTCAACTAGGACTAGATCACCTTCTTTAAAGCTTCAAGTGTGGACCAAGTGAGATCATCATTGCCCTATGATTTTCAAAACTCTGTTGAGTATAGAGTCTTCAAGACGAATTCTTGTATTTTCTACATCATGAAGTTTGTACTGCATGGCAATACGAAGTGCTGGAGTTCTGCTTCGAGCGGTAGTATCGCTTTTGTATCAAATACAAACGAGTATGGGGTGGCTTGATGAACCTTCTACATTACAAAACTAAATTTAAGCATTGCTTTTCAATCGGAGAGTATCTAATTTTTACACCGACCAGCCGTCGCCGATGTAATATAAGGCATTTTCTTTCCCTTCTTCATTATTTTGTACGAGTAGCACCCCCGATGACTCATCCAATGCAGCTGTGTAAAGGGTCAAGCAAGGATTGGTGCTGCCAATGTCAGTGGGATCAATAAATATTGCTTCATACTGTCAAACGTCTCTTGGCATGCATCAACCCATATAAATAGAGCTTTCTCCTTCAGTAATACAAAGAAGGGTTGGCATCTCCTTACAAGATTATAAATAAGCCTTCTTCTTTAATGTAAATTGTCTTGTAATGAAAGTAGCTATTTTGTTGTTTTTGCGGCGGCATATCCATAAACGCATTTATTTTAGATGGCGTGATTTCGATATCTTTGTGGCGCACTATAAATCTCAAGAATTTCCTGGATGAAACTCCAAAGGCACATTTTAGTGGATTCATTTTCAGATTAAATTATGAATTCTTTCGAAAACTATTCTAAGATCACTTACATGATCTTCACGAACTTTGCTCTTCACCATTAAATCATCACATTAAATTTTACCTTCTTATGTATGGGGGCATTGAAGATGCGAGTCATTGATCATTGATAGGTGGCCCTTGCATTTTTTAACTCAAAGTACAATACTTTATAACAGGAAATGTCAATGGGAGTTCGAGAAGATGTATGCTCCTCTTCTTCAGGTAACAAATTTATCTTATTGTATTCTGATGATCCATCCATGAATGAGAAAACCTCATGATTTGATGTGCTTGTGGACCATGAGCTCTAGATTTGGTAATGGAAAGTCACCCTATGGACATGTTTTGTCTAAATAATGAAAATCGATGCTTACCCAAATTTGCCCACTCTTCTTTCTTATTGAAATAATGTTTGCCATCCGGTGAACGTATCTTTCTTCCCTAATAAAACTGGCTTCGATGAGCTTTTTTGGTCATAGTTGATGCTTGTTCTTCTATTTTGAGCCTCATCCGTCTTGAAGGTTGTTTTACTGGCTTTATTTATGGATTTATAGAAAGCTATAGATAGCTACCTTTGGAGACAATCCTGACATCTCAATATAGTTCCAGGAAAAGTTAACTTTGAACTCTTTGAGCATAATTTTTAACTCTTCGGCCTTTTCTGGCAGGAGGAATGCATTGATAAATGTCGGCCTCGATCTTCATCTGTGCTCAAGTTAATTTCTTGGAGGCATTTTTGTAGCTTGACCACCATCTTCAAGTTTCTTCGGAAGCATTTTTAACTCCTATTATTAGCTCCTCAGAACCTTCATCAATTAAGTAGATGCGTTTTGGGAAATTGTGTAGCAAGCTTCTCTAACTGTGTCAACAAATTGATCATAGTCGAGAACCCAAGTAGTAAACTTATTGTTCAAATTAATTGTTTGGGAATTATCTTCACTCCACAATTTTCTAAAATGGTGAGCTCTTCTTTGACTTTGCCATATGGGGAGATGCCTTTGAACAAAAACAAGGTGCCATTTGGTCATCTATTTTTCTAATCAACAATTCAACAGCATGTTACTCTTCAAGCAGATGTTCACATATCATACTGAGATTTCACCACCATTTTGCCACCTGGCTATATATTTGGCGATTGTCTCATCCTTTCTGCTCTTTTTTAACGAATGAATTGTGCTTGTTACTTTTTGGTTTCACCAATAAATCTTTTTATAAACATCGCTTCTAACTCAACAAAAATTCGTATTGAATTACTCGATAGTTCGAAGTACCATTCAAACGTCACGCACTTATACTATTTACAACTTGTCGTAAAATAAGGTGTCGCTTGTTCCCGTGTTAGTGCAAGTGGCTTTAAATTGTGCTCGATGGTACTTTGGATTCTCCGTTCCTAAAAATTTGTTAAACTTCAGAACTATGTATCCTTATGGATACAATATTTTGTCATATTCATTAGGATAAAGATGCATTATATTTATTAAGGCTTCAATTGCTTCTAAAGCAATAACTGCTTTGACTATTTGAGTGATTAATTCCTCGACTTGTGTCTTGGTTACAACACCATCTTCTAAGTGAACAACCGCATGTTCCTCTCATTGTCAACCATTTCTTTTATCGATAGCATTGTTTCCATAGGCATCTTATCGATACTTGCCTCTGGGATTGAATAAGGATTTTTTCCTGATGAGCTGTCACTGATATCATATTAAACTAGATGACTAATTGCCTAATCATATCTCCCATTTCGACAAGTTGGGCATCCAACTTGTCGATTTCTATATTGTTAACGTCTAGCTAACATTGCATTTGTTCTTGAATCACCTGAGTCAATTCATCATGGGCTCGCCTGATATCTTCAACATTCTTATCTTGAATAGATTCATCTTCCAAGTCGTCTCCGTCATTCAGCTTATCTCATGCCAGTGCAGTGGACAAGTAATTTCAGTTACTTAATTGTTAATATACTCTCTGAGTAGTAATAGCAGCATGTTCAACCATGTGAACTGTTTCGATTAGCAAACATCCTTCGAATTGAATTTGTCATCAACGTATAGTAGCTCAATATCATTTATTCATTTGATAATGGACCGCCTTTTCCATTGGATCACTAGGGATGTTAACATTGATACTGAGAGTTTTGCTTATTCTTTTTTGTTGAATATTTGTTGGGAACTTCCAAGGTCATCCTCTGCCCTTTGTATTCACCAACTACTATTTTATTATATACTTTGACCTTTTTGGGACCTACGCCAGCAAATTAATGAATCTCCAAGATTTTTTTTGAATGTCACATTTTAGACCTGCGAGCTTCTCATGCTAGATTTATATCTCCTGGAGTTTGTATGTAACAAGCGAGTATTCCTCAGTTGTTATTTTCAAATGGGTTTGCCTACCAACCTTGTTCTTAGTATATTTGTAGTATTGTGATCAAGATTTGCATATGTTTTGATGAATCAATCAGCCTCCAGCCTCGATGACAGATTCCATTTCCCTCATACGTAACCTTCCCTCCTTTACTATTCAAGAAATTGTAGATTTTTGAGGATAAGGATCAATTTTTTCTTCAGGGAAATGTTAGTTGTTATTTATTCATTTAGTCTTTTGATAATCATATCTGAGCCGTCATCAGTTACTCACCTAAAGAGTCTATATTTGTAGGAAACTGGAATTTTAGCTCGCATTATTCTCCCTTATTGGATAATTGGAGCCACCTTCGAGTTCTTTGCTCGTAACTTAGCATTGACCTTTCTTCTAGGATTTCTTGACATATTGGGAGATGATGCAGTTGCATTCATCTCTCCTATGGCAATCATGGTCCTTGAAGAGTTTTTCAAATAGATATTTGAACAATCAGTTCCCGTGTTGGCAACAAGATCATCATTTTTCCTCATAATCTTCCTTTTGCATTCATCTCTTGAGTATTAATGTTGTTACTAAAGCAGCATTATCTCTTCTGCGTCTTGGCGAGTGCAGAATTATAACATTGGCGTGTTGATTTGTGTCAAAAGATGTGCAAGGATAATTGGTTTAAAAGCCTTCTTGGACACAGTCACCACTTTGATCGGCTCAATTCAAGCTAAAGGAGTAAAAAAAAATTACTATCTGATGTTGCTCTTAATACTTCAGCGATTAGAAAATTGATCAAAGACCCTTCCCCCAATGTGACGGTCAACATCTTCATCTTGGATGCCAGACATCTCAAATTGAATTACTCAAAAAGATTGAGAGTGAAATCATCCCCACTGTAATTGCCAAAAAATTTGATCACCCAGAAAAGACCAAATATCTCCACCTTCTTAGTTAGGCTTTAGGAGTAGGCCTATTGTGAGTAGATTTAAGTTTAAACCAGACCTTTCCTTGTTGGAAAATCTATACTTCAGCCAGATATAGGATCAATAATTTCCTATAAGTGCAAACCCCAATAGTTAATTACCTCCTAAATGTTTAAGAGATAAATCTCAATTAATGAGTATTAACATCTTTTTTATCAATAGCACTATCGCACCTCGAATGAAAACGAAAACTCGACTGGGTAGGAGAGGAAACCGGAGGTTGTGGGTTCTTGCTGTACGGAGTCAGTAGTCGCTGTACGAAGGCCTGCGGTTAGCTACGAAGTTCTCCTTCATGTGTGAAGCATAAGCTAATTCTTCTTAGTTAGGGAATCTTAAGAACCCTTCCCGTCAATCATTCTCACCCCCTCCCCCGCCTCTCTCTCAATCTAATCAAGAAAAATGCTCTTGCCCGTTAGGGGAGAAGTGTAATGTAATCTTTCTTCCCATAATGGAGGCAAACAAAAGTAGACCAAATCTAGATCATATAGTTCTGTCATCCCGGGTCAACTTGCGGCCCAATCTGCCAGCATTAGAGGAAATACTATCTATAATGTGCAGATACTCTGATTAACAACTATATGTTACCTCATCTTAAAGTCTCAAGAAGATTGGGTGGTATTTGTTGAAGATTTAAATTTGGGTTTAAGCATTTCAAATTGAAGGTTTATATATATTGGAATACTAAGCTTGATTTAAAATGGAGCTTATATCTATTGGAATGCTCAAATTTAGTTTGGGATAGGGCTTAAACTCATTGAAATGCTGGAATTTGTATTTAGGATGGGCTTATATATATTTCAAATGTTCAGTATAGCAAGTCTTACAGCCTTATCAGTTAGATAAGGCAATCTGATATAGTTTGTATTTTAGATCTTTTAGATTTTCAAAGGTCGAATGACAGCTTTAGCAATAGTCAAATTATTTGGATATAAGTCATTCTGACATAATTTGATTCAACTAATACTAGTTGAATCTACTAAAAATTAAATGACACAACTTGACTAGGATCATTTAGAAAACTAGGAATTGTATGTCATAGGTTTTCTTTGTCTTGTGTTTTTGCATACTTTTATATAATGTTTTTACATGCATGTTTTTTATATACATATTTTTAAGTACACGTTTTTATTGACTTCAACACTTGTGCATTTTTTTATTTCTCCTTCACATGTTTCATGATATGGATCATCTTATATTTTGCATGCAGGTAATAGAAAAACAATAGCAAATGATTTATAGCCTCAAGATTGAGGCACTGACAGTGATACAAGGTGATTTGAAGATGAGACTTAAGAGCTTGCTCAGATGAGTATACTGAGAGTGATGCTATTGACTTAAGGGCCACTACTTTAGCGATTATCTTTACTACACTATTTCACGCTAAACGAAGAGATGTTGGATTGATATTTATAAGCGATGGGGTAGCGATTTTGAATGAGTGGTTAGAGAGGTAACTGTCGAACGGTTGCAAGCAATTGTAGAAGTCGCGGGTAGCCATGGATAGTTGTAGACATCTTCGAGCAATTACAGCAATTATTCGGCATTTCCTCGCACGCGTCCAAGCTCTCATAGATCGTAGGCGGCATGATTTCCACCGTGCAGCCGCAACGATCATCAGCGTCGCTTATAAGAAACTCCTACGACCTCAATTAAGATCAATCGAGGCCGTCAGATGCTTTGACTATCCGAGGCATCGATAGCAGAGTGGACGCAGGTAATATTCTCTATTTTTGTATGTTTGTTCTTCTCTTTTTATTTCTGCTTCTTTCTTTTTTTATTCAAACAGCCCGCACCAACCAAAAGCTAGACAAGCTCAGAGCATGAAAAGACTATAATGGAAGTGTCACATTGACTACAATTTAGCCATGGGTTAACATGTCATTCAATGGCGCAATCACGCTAACCCTTAACAGCATTATTAATAAGACCATTATTGGTACCACAAGAATTTTCTAACTATTAGTTGATGTGAGTAGTGTCAGCATACTTGGGCTTTATGTTTTATATCAACTAGACATTCCAATGCAAAACTTATAGCCAGTCAATTGACAATTGATTAAGTTTAGCGAAGAGATATGAGAACAATTGGGGAGATTTTCCTACAGGTTACCTGGAAGCCGGTTCAAGCTATAAGATTTGAAATAAATTGCCATTTGAGCTCCAACAATGAGCTAGGATGGGATCACTAGATGACCAAAGTTTAAAAATTTCCAAGTTGTGGAATCAGTAAGGCACCTTAAAGTCAAGTTCCAAGCTAATTGAGTTATCGTGACTGTCAGGGATGACCTGCTTGCTCCCGGAAATGGTACATCTTCATGAGGAAGGCTCAGGATCAACTCGATGAGACTCAGTGCGCACTGGAAAAAGAGCCTGCTGAGTCATTAACAATTGTGAATGTTGAGACTTAAGTGATCCCAACTGATCGGTACAGCTCGAGGTTCAAGTGGTTCATCATCACCAATTCAATTAAAATTAATTTTTGGATTGAACTTTTCTCACTTTTAAGAAAATATTCTTCACCAACATGTCAGATGTTGGCCTCTCGACCACTTTCCATAAGCTGCAAATAAACCCTGACAAACCGTTTGTAACCCAGAAACAATGAAAATTCTAACTAGAACAAACCTTAACCATGTAAAAAGTAGCATTTAAGGTTCTCAAAATAGAATTTCACTCAAGAAAATCTAACTCCCAGCTTGGTTGCGAATTTAGTCATAATCAAAAAAGTTAATGACAAATATCATGTAAGTATTAATAAGGTGAAAGATGTCTGTTCAAAAAAAAATTCATCAAAGCACAACATCAAACATGTTAAAAATGAATAAAAGTTAAGTGAATAAACTGCCAACCAAAGTATTTGGCAAAAATAAAAGTAACATTCAATATTTTTTTAAATAACCTCTTTTTTGAATTACACTGAACATGTTGCTGATTTGGCTTATTATTTTTTTCAAATTACTCTACACAGATCAATGCATTTTTGGAGTTAAGAGAAAAATTATTGATGAATATATTTCAAGCCAAGAAGCTATTGACTACAATGAGTTGTACATTAATGTCATGCGCTTGAAGGGAATTGTAGCACTGTGTTTGCATTAATAATTTATGGCAATGTGAATTAGCTTTTGATAGGAATTCTTTAATTGAAATTTCAAATTAAGAGAAGCTTTAGATTATTTATTAAAGTTATTCTCCCATCAAGTATTGAAGATCTATGGCAACCATATATTGTTTAATATCTTTCTGATAATGCTTCCAATTTTGATTTAAGAAGCTTATTGAAAAGTATCATTCAATCAAATAACTAGATACACATCCCCATGGAATTCAATTATTTTTAGAGGGTGTGCATGTTAAATTGAATAGGCAAGGAAAAACATTAATGAAGCAAAATCAATTAAAATTTATGTTCATCACTAAGCAAGTATTACCATCATAATGATAGAAGCAGCAAAGACAAACAGCGTAAACATCATCCCAATATTTGCATTAATTTTTGAAGTCATTTAATCAATTGGTAAAGTAGAAAATACACAAAGGCTATTTGTTGCATTACCAACATCTAGAGGATTGTATCATAGAAAGCATTTAAAGGCGCAAAGATAGAGGACATTATATATATATATATATATATATATATATATATATATATGTGTGTGTGTGTGTGAATGGTGTTGTAGCTTAGTAGTTGAGGCTCAAGATTTGCTATCCCAGGTTATGGGTTTAAATCCCATCAGCCACACACATAAGAACAAAAAAAAAATTATATATATTCCCTCGTTTAAAAAAACATATATATCCGCTCATTTTGGACCTATGGAAGATAAATGATACAAAATTTGGAACCATTAGTTTAGTTTTTATGCTTGTTTGATGAGAAAGAATCTATTGCACGGTATGTATAAATTGCAAAGGAAAGAGTAAATGATGCTATTATATAAAATTGAAGCCATAATGAAACAAACAAAGTATATGCATAAATTAACGTCATATAAAAGATAATGAAACAAAATATTATCCAACATATTCATGCCACCGCAGCTTTTTAAATCACGAATGCATACTATGTGAAAGTTTTATTGAATTATAATAAATAAAAAAAATAAGTTATATTTTAGCAATTGGATTGTTACAGAAGAAAAGGAGGATTCCTTTAAGCATGCAAAGTATCAAACAGCGTCCACCTACTATTTGGAGCTGTATTAACTTTATTGAAAGTGTCATATCCTGACAAGTCTTTACCATGAGTTTTCTTATAATATAGAAGTTTATGATTATTTGTTTTTATTTGTTTATTGAATATGATCAAAGCTGCATAATAAAACAATTGTGGTGATTCTCTCCACGTGATTCAAATAAGCCTTCAACATTGGATAATCCTGTTTATGTGACATTGAGCAAACTAATGAGGGTCAAATTTAGAAGCATGAAAACTCGTTTACAATGAATTGATATCAACTTAATGAATTATTAGATTATTTGAGTTTGAAGCCAAGCACAATCAAACAAATTCTAATTAAGATTCAATTCAACCAAGTTCTTCACAATGCCATAATATAAATAACAACATCAACACCAAGCTTAATCCCACTAGTTGGGGTTGGCTACATGAATCCTTTGTTTCTGTTGTGCACGATCAAATAGAAGCCTCTCCCTAAATTCCAAATAGAGAAGATCCATTTTGATGACTAATATGAGCAAAATTCATTAACTCAATTTTTCTAGCAGTGGCATTGTACGGTCTACACTTAATATGCCCGAACCATCTAAGGCGGCATTCTCTAATCTTATCCACAATTGGAGCCACTCCAACCTTGCTACAAATAAACTTGTTTCTCATTCTATCCCTATAAGTATACCCACTCATCCACGTAAGCATCCTCATCTATGTAACACTTGTTTTATCAGCAGGTTTCCTCTTTGTCGGCCAATATTCAGCTCCATACTGAAGCCGACATTAACTTAAGATTTTATGATCATTTAAAACATTCAACCCTTCAATAAGGGAGAACAATTTAATTTGGGATATAAGTATGGACTTATTATTAACTTACGAGTCCATCCCTACTTGATATCTAAATATGCATACATTTTCATCAACAATTATTTTCATAAAATTTAGATCACTTTTTCATAAATGCTGATGAATATTAGTTCCCTCCCAAAGGAAGATCATCTCCTCTTCCTCATTTTGACATGACAGCTGATGAACAATAATTATTATAAAAAATATTTAATGACTGCTGATGAACAATATGCATAACTTTAGTTCATTTAAAAATCTTTTTAAATAAAAAAAACTATTTATGTGTGAGCTAATTTATGTTGATGCTCCATGTTTTCTTTATGCCAACTCTTCCTTGCTATTATATAGAGAAAGGAAGCACAAAATTTTCCTTTAATTGAGCCGAATTTTAGATCGCACAATACTCTAGATGTGCTCCTCAAATTCATCCAGCAAGTTTGGATCCTATTAATCATATCGCTCTCCATTTCACCATTATTTTGAACAAATGAGCTAAGGCATTTGAATCTCTCGCTCTTCTTGATCACATGCTCCTCAATAGTTATGTCATCAAGATTTGGGTTTCTAATACAATTACCTTACACTACATATATTCTATTTTAGATCTACTAAAATGAAAACTTTTAGATTCTAAAGTAGTCCCCCACAACTCAAGTTTGGCTTTAGCTCCATCCTTAGTTTTATCAATTAATAGAATGTCATCTACAAATAACATGCACCAAGGAACCTATTTTTGAACGTGCTCAGTAAGAACATCCATAGGTAAGGCAAAAATAATATGGGCTGAGAGTTTAGCGTTGATGTAATCAATAATAATAGAAAAATCATTAGACAAGTCACCTTGAAATAGAATACATGTTACAACCTCATTATGTATATCTCTAATAACATCAATATATCAAATCATTTTCTCTCCAAAGCTCTCCAAAGAACTTTTCTTAGTACTCTATCATAAATAAAAGCCTTTCCAAGACCTATAAAAATTAAATAAAGATCTTTTATTTTAAAAATTCCTCCATAAAACCTCTTAAATATGTATGATTTAGGGAAATGCAATTATCCCTTCATACTCTGCATTCAATTACTCATTCCCAAAATTTCAATGTATGACACATCAACTTGATTCCTCTATAATTTGCCCAGTTTTGAGCATCATCTTTAATCTTGTAAATAGGTATAACAATACTCTTTCTATACTCATATGCCATCTTTTTTGTCATCAAAATAACTTTAAATAACTTCGTAAGTCAAAACATCTCTTCATCACCGAAATATTTTCATACATCAATAAGATATCACCTGATTCTATTACTTTACTACTCTTCATCCTAAAAAGCATTCTAAATCTAACATTTTAGGATTGTAATTGATATTTTTATGACCATTAAATTTGCTTATATTAATTACATTTGTATAGCCTTCATTAAAAAACTTATTAAAATAATCAATCCCAAAAAAAAATTTTATCATTATTGATATATTTTACATAAGTCAAATCTTTTGTTCTTTTATCTCTTAATTTAGCTAGCTTATAAATGTCTATCTACCTCAGCGATTTCTATAAATCTTCAAATGTTGCACTCTCAGCATCATGAACTATGCCATAATAAAATAATCTTGTTATGGATTCATGACAAGCTAGCTTGTATCTCTTCCAATGTCATAATAAAATAATCATGATAATTTATTATGGTTAAATATTTTTGCATCAAGTCTGAGAAAATTTAGAACTTATTTAAGAACGGGTATTTATATTTTATGAATTGTGCTAATATATTTTTATTAAAATTAACCGAGTATTTAATTATGCATACAATATTTCATTGTTCGTTCTATGTTAGTTTCCAAATTTTAATTGTGGCATGTTTAAAATTCTCCTTAATTTTATGCCTTCTATATGGGGATCAAAGTGCTTTAACACTTAAAAATTCCTATTTTGCATTTTTGAGATAGGAACTTTCCCAACATAATTGAGAGTAAAAAGGTAGCAAATTTGGACAAATCTCTACAAAAACCACTAGGCACACATAGTCATTGTATGTACACACATACACATTGCTTACAGAGGTTCTAATCCAAGCTCTTTGTTCTTTATGATTGCAATATGTTTAATAAATATTGTATATGATTTTACTATTGTTAGAATACTTCATTTGCAGTGACTTCTTAATTACAATTATCTTTGTGCAATTGATGATTTTATTCTTCATTATTATACTAATCAAAGTACATTATGGGCTTCTTTGGATTGATATATTTCAGATGTAATATTTTTTACTTGAAAAATGCATTTGTGCTTAGCTTGAGATAAAGTAAGAATTTAGAGATATTTTTCCCCAAAAACTAAAAATTCAGGTAAAATGATTACAACCAAAATGTATTATATAACTTTACTTTGTGTTGTCAATGCGCACAAGAAAATGCTTCACCGGTTTTCATGCATCGCACCTTGCCTCAAGGTTGTCCGTGCCAGGCTTTGCCATCCTCACAAACACAAACCAGTCCCTCCTCTTCTCTCTTGCCGAAATAGGTCAGCCTCACTGACGTAGCCATCATCAACCCATAACCTGACCTCTCCCTTACACGGCGACGACAAGCATCCCCTTAATCATACCAATGTCGGCCCAACGATGGCCCCCATTACGTCATAGCAGCACTCGCTGACCTTGTTGATGTGTCACTGTGTCCAACACCATCGCAAGGTCGTTGTTTTAATTTTGATATTCTTTTATCCCAAATAAATCTCAAAAATAAATTTATAAGAAAAAAAAATTCAAACATAAAAAGAGTTTTTAAACTGCAATTATTAACTTAAGAATATTTTACATTGAACTAGTTTACTTTAGGATTTCTTTTCAATCAAACCAAATAGCCTTTAGATATAAGAAGTTTTCTTAATTAAAGCAAAAAAGCCATATTTTAATATATCACAATGCCTTTTAACTCTCATTTGCTTGAAATAGTGCTAAAATGCTAGTTTATTGTCCCAATCATAAAAAATCCAAACTATCATACTAATAAAATAAAGTTAAGAGCCAAATTGACTCACTAAAATACTCCACTGTACAAATATAATGAGCGTGTAATAATTTGTTGTTATGAAGTCATGCAAATTCTTCCCTGAAATTTATTTGTTCACGGCTATTGGGGACAATAAAAACAAACATAAAAGAGTTCATCTTGATTGCAGCATTGTTAAATTCAATAAAGATTATAATTTTAATATTTATTTGTAAAAGGCAAACAGCAAGTCAACTGAATCATGAAAATGCTTGGCAAACGATTGCAAAGATAGTAGTAAACATTTTCATAGAGAGAAATCTCGATAATAAGCAAACATTGTTTTGAACGAAAAGTTCAAAATCCACTTACTCAAACATGATACCCCTGGCCTGTTTTGACACTAATGAATTTGCCACTACAAACGATCCCACACCAAGATCCATCTGAAAACAGGTATAAGGGTTAGTTATTGAAGGATAGTCATTGACTTGTTCGTACAAAAATTATATTGATCTCTTTATGAGAAAAAATTCTAAGATAAAGAAAATTTACAAAGTTGTCAAGATTAAGCATATACCAAAATCATGTCTTCAAGACTTTTAAGTAAATTTTAACAGTCATGATAGGTGTTCCCTATACCAATGCCAAAAACATAAAAATAATAAATAGAAAGGCAACGTGAAAAATGCCAATGGACGCTATAATTTGATTATGGGTAAACTGTGAATGATTCATTAAAATGCATAACAAATTAGGCAGCATTAATAATAGTGATCTTTCACAAATTAAAGTTAGTCTCATCATTCATTAAATAAGGTAAGAAATTCCAGGAAAAAACAGAACATGGCATAATCCATAGAAACTTGATAGCAAACTTGATAGTCAATTTGATAAGCAATTCAACCGAGACTGATGTCCACATATTAATTAAAACATAGATTGTAGAATAAATGGGGAAAAAGCATCTAAAAGTGAAATGCTAGTAAGTGATAGGTTGATGAGTGAGAGCCTACAATAGACATGTAGGAAAAGGTCTTCGAGCAAAGAAAGAATATCCTCTTGCAGTTAAGATCAATGATGTACCTATAAAAGTAAGAAATCAGCAGATCTATGTTACCTCTCTGATGAATATGCAATTAAGAAGTACAACATGAATTTGAACTCAACAAAGTGTACATTAAGCACTAGCCTAACAAAATGTGAACTGCATCAGTCTATATAAAGATGAGTTATTCTAGAGATGAATTAGTTTCGTTTAGTTAATGGAGTACATAATCTATCCAGTACTGATCAATAATGAATAAGATTTCACAGCACAACAATTTTGCTGATCTATATGATTGCTCTGAAAAGTATAGAATCTCTACCGTATGGATTAGATTTAAGAGTGATCATTTAATGAGGTCCATTTAGATATGCATAACCAAATTTATTATTGTGCATGAATCAAGGTTTATTTAGATCTGAGATCAAAAATTTCCTACGGGTTCTAGTCCCCATAGTTTATTACCCCTTCTAATCATAAGAGAAGCTCTCAATTAAGAAATATTAATATGTATAGGTATAAGACAGCATATGGTTTGGAGTTAGATGAAAGTAGACCAAACTTCTGATCTAATTTGCTAACGTTAATGAATTTTATTCATGATGTCAAAAAATTCTTATCAGTAATTATGAATTACCTTATTTCAACATCAAATTGGGTGGTATTTGTTAGAGATTCAGCCATAGAGTTCATTATCAACTCTTAGTTTGCCAAAGGGAAGATCAAACTATTTTACTCAATAGTTCAATAACAAGGAGCATGAATGCTAGAGTTCAAAAGCTCAGGTCATGATCGCTAAGAGTTCAAAGGCATGTATAACTATAGAGGTCATCTAAAGTTTCAGCTAAGCTTATAAGCATAAGTTTAAAATATTAACTTTATGTTGTATGTTTTGGCAATCTTGGTTTGAATTTAAGGCTTGTGCGGTGAAGCTCGCCCAAGTTTAGTTTGAATTGGAGTTTACAACCATTGGAATATCTGATTTTGGGTTTTGTGTTTGGTGGTTTTAGTGAAAATTTGATGGCTTGTTAATAGTTGAGTTAGCCTAAGTTTAATTTAAGCTGAGGGGCTAGATAATATTGGTGCTAGCCCAAAATTATAGATTAGGTTATAATTTAAATAAAATGAAATGTCTAATTTTTAGTTTAGAGTTGGTGACTTGTATCTGTTAGAATGCTCAAAATAGTGAGTTTTATGGCCCTAGTCATTTAGACAAAGTGGCCTGGAGTTTACATCCTTTAAAAGGCCCGTGTATAAATAAAGTTTGGTCTTCCCATCAATTTAGAATGTCTGATATAATGGGGCTTATGCCTAGTCATTTAGACAAAGTGGCTCAGATTTAAGTTGGGACTTATATACTATAAAATTCTTGAGATGATGGGTCTTATGGTCTAGTCGTTTAAATACGATAGCACGACTTTGGCTAAGATTGAGATGGGTTTACATGCTTTGAAAGTTCCGAGATAGTGGGTCTTATAGCATGTTCATTTAAGCCAGATAGCTCAAATTTGGTTGATTTTGAGATGGGACTTACATCCATTGGAATGCTCAATTTGCAATTCTTATTGGTCATTTAAACCAGGAAGTCAAAATAGTAGGTCTTATGGCCTAGTCGTTTAAATGATGCAACTTGAATTTTGTTGATTTGGAGATGAAACGTATATTATTTAGAATGCTCGATTTGAAACATTTACAACCTTAGTCATTTGAACTAGGTAGCACATAATAGTGCCTTATGAGCTAGTCATTTAGATAAGCTAGCCTAAATCTAGTTGAATTTGAGATGAAGCTTACATCTATTAGAATTCTCGAGTATAAGTAAAGTTGGAGCTTGCAAAAACTTAGAATGCCTAGATAGTGAGGAGTATAGCGGTCTTAATCATTAAGACAAGGTGGACCAATTTTTTAATTAACTTTGAAATGTGGCTTACGTCCTTTAGAATGTTCAAGATAGTGGGTTTTACAGCCTAATCATTTGGACAATGTGGTCCCTTATATGTATGTGCAATGGACCTTTTGAGATTTTTGTAGAGATTAGGTCATATGGCTTAGTGTCATTTCACTTGTGATTGATCGAATTATCTAAGGGTTAGATCACTTAAGTTTGAATTAATTAGACTATAATCTATTAGATTTACAAGGAATCAATTATTTTAACTTGACAACTCGGCTATGACCATTTATATCAACTAATAAATGCTTCTTTAGACACGATGGTTTGATTGGATCTGTTTGGATCCTCCAAGTATCAAAATTTTTTCCTAAGATCGATCTTGTTTTTTTATTTAGATGAATTAGAACTTTTGACTTGGGAGAATTAGATCTCCTCACTTAAATAATTTAAGTCTTCTGAGGTTTAGCACATTTTGACCTTTCAATATATTTGACTTGAGGTTTAGATTTATTTAATAAACTAATTCAACTAAATTCAATTAAATCAACTAGAAGTTAAGCATATAGCTTTGGTTAGCTCAACTTGGAATCTATTTGACCAACAAGGAGTAAATATTTAATATAAACAATTCAACTTAGAATTAATTAAGAGAAAACAATTAACTAGATTCAATAAAAATCATTTAAAATTGCTAAAAATCAAACATTTAAATTTTAGATTCTCCTAGAATTACATGGATCTACTAGGAATTATATTACATAACTTAGGCTAATTCAACTAAGACCAGTTAGATCTACTAAGAATTTGATGATCAAGATTTTTTAGCATGTTTGCTCAACTTATTAAGCTGATATTTATTTCCACTTCATTACTTTTGATTCTTGTATATATTTTTACACAAGCATTCTTGTTGCATATTATGATGACCATTTGTTTTATATACAAGTAGCAGCTTGCAAGCTGAAAGATAGCATTACAAGTTTGAGGTTTAGACCATGTGTGAGGTCAGTACTATTGAGAGTTAAGAAAATTTTGGTGCTTTAGGAATAACAAGTATGTGGTCATGAATTTTTAATTAACATTATTAGTATAATTATCATCATAATATTATTCATAGCATTAATATTATTATTATATTATCATTATGCTATTATTATGATTATTAAAATAATTAAATAATATTTTATTCGGTCTAGACGCCCAAAACCAAGCGTGTGACTAAGCGAGACCCAGAGTGCGCCCGAACGCGAGCCAGAAAAACTTCAGCCGAATTTTCATTAAATGTCGCGTACAATCTGTGGGTGCCCATACATGTCCACATGTGCACCTGGCGCATTTAGAAAGACTATATATACCCCTCATGTCATTTGGAAACTTCATATTTTTCTAAATTACCAGTGTTATGTGCCAAAATCCTAAGCAATTTAGGATTACTATAAGCTTTAGCATCAAATAATGAGCATTGGTCTAAGCCAAGAAAGTGTCACTCAAACTATTTCTGCAAATTGCGAGAAGTACATTTACATCTAATTGAACAATTATATTATTCAATTATACCAATAAATGTTGGTGTTGCCTTGTAATCAAAATATTAATGTCTTGACTATTGATTGAACTGTAACTTATGAGTGCATCCTATAAATTGCTATTCTATGAGCACTGCATCGTTTAATAACATAAAAAAAAAATTATGAGTTGATTTTTGTGCAAGATAAGAGCCTAGTTGAGATGTTTTCTATGTATTTATTGTTAATTCTTTTGATTTTGAATATATTGTGATAGTCATTAATTGGTTGATACAATCATATAAAATCCTTATATCGATATAAGAAGTGTGTTGGATTGAGAAGCAAATAAACATTAATGCAAGTACAATCTTTATCCAATTGTTGCATACATGCATGCAAAATTATCATTGAGTGATTAGAAAATCATTGCATTTATTAACAAAGATATTAAGAAAAGTAGCCATATTTACATGATTGCACATTTTCTTTAAATGATTGGTCTTATAAGAGTAGCAAATGTGATTTTTAAATTAATTTCACAATGGTAGACTTCATGGGTTTGATCAACGTATTTAAGATGAAGCACTATCCATTTTTAAGGGGTAAAGAAATTTGTAGTGCTACCATGAGAAGGGTCAGTACATGTTTTATGTAATGAATTAAAGGAACACCCTATGCAAATAGGTGTGTTTGATTCTCCTCATTATATAATGCCCGATAACGGAAAGCCCAGTGAAAAATAAGACATGAGCATATAAACTATGACACTGTGAAAATGTGAAATATGATATATTAAAATAAGAATATATTAATTGTAGCATATCATAAACATTTGAATTGTTACATACTAAGATATGAGCATTCATATACTTTAATTTTTACTATGCAACATTGAGATGAATTATCTATTAGCATGCATAATTGGCATTGTTCATTGGATAAGTATTAGTCTCACTCTTCTATTATTAATTGATTTAATATCAGTATCATATTACTGTTAGATTATTTTGCATGTCTATAAGTATACACATACTTAAAATTATTTTAACTTGTTCCAATTTTGTTATTGTTTCAAGCAAACAACATAAGTGAATGGCTGTATACGCCCAATTTTGTTATTATGTTTAGTGGACAATATAAGTTTGGCATCATTCTTTTCACTATTTTGTATCTTAATATGAATCTAAGAAATACTACCAAACTTATATTGTTTGCTTATAATGACAACAAAAACTGCAAAAAAATGAAAGAGTAAAATTAGATTTTTATGTACACTTTATTTATAAATGCTTGCACCTAATATTTTTCAAAAAAAACTTCTGAGTTTGATAACTAGACATCGGAAAGGACCATTTTGAGGGGATGAAACAATTAACTATCTTTTATATTTTATTTGACTTATAATAATTAAAAAAAGTAATATGTGTTTAGCTCTACATTATTTATTCTAGATATATGTGCTGAACTTATTTATTCATGAATGAACATTTCTATTATATGCAGTAATATGATCTTGCGGCATCCACAGCTATGCATTGCGACGCCTTTCTTATAAACTAGTGAGCTCAAAAATAATGACACCAAGTGTAGCACTTTGTGATGTAAGCCTTATAGGAATGT
Source organism: Gastrodia elata (assembly GCA_016760335.1). Taxonomy (NCBI): domain Eukaryota; kingdom Viridiplantae; phylum Streptophyta; class Magnoliopsida; order Asparagales; family Orchidaceae; genus Gastrodia; species Gastrodia elata. The sequence continues at coordinate 47,803 of JACERR010000026.1, forward strand.
TTCTACTATAAAAGTGTGAATTTAAGAGTCTTTAATATGCAATATGAAAGCTTTGAAGCATGTATTAAATATTGTGAACATATTTTTCATCAATACTTTTTTAACCCTTTTCGTTATTTGAACAACAAAAAATAATAATGATAAAACTATTACCATAGCAACATAATGGTGTAAAATATGATCATCAATATATGTAGTGCTCAAATCTAAAATTCAAATGAGATGTATATTAGCTCAGACATTAAATGTAAGTCATTTTGATTATCAAACTTTCCCCAAGTTTCTAAGCCCAAATTTATAGTTTCAATTTAATAAACAACTTAATTTACACAAAAAATCATTATAATTAAACAATTAATCAATTTAAATTAATTAATTAAAAATTAATTCATACATTTAATTAATTAACTTGATTTTAAATTTCCATTTTGCTCAGCTTTAATTCGATAATTGCTCACAAAATTTCAATACTATGACAATACTGTTTGAATTTTAATATTATTTAGCACAGTAAAACTCAAAAGCGTTAGAAAGGCACTTCTTGGAGTCATATCTAAAACCAATGGAGAAAATTTAATTTTCCCATTCAGCTCTAAGTGCAACAGAACATAGGAAGGTGTCTTCAAAATTTTGTTTGAATAGCTCTAAGAGCAACGAATTGTGGGGACTTTAAATGATTTACATATATTAAGCAATTTTCTAAAAGTAGTTACTAACTTTTTAAAATAGTAAATAATATACCCAAAAAACTATTTGGAGTATAAATTTGATCAACAACTAAATGTATTGAAATTTTAAACTAAAAAAGTTTTTAAATCACCAAATAGTTTTATAATATTTAACAAGATTTAGCAAATGTCCTATAAAAGCGCTTTTTAGATTTAGCATCTTTATAATTTACAAAATCTAGATTTAAAGATTTACTAAATCCAACTTATGTTAAATCCTTGTGGTTTTCAAACATCCCCCAAGTCTTATATTATTTTAAATATTCAAAAGTTGTTGCTCCAATAATCCCTCTCTTAATCTACCCTTCCTAATTCAGCCATGCTCAACTTGTTTATTTATAGCTCCTTTTCACCGACACAGACTGGTATAGCATACAAGTTCAAATGCAAAACAAAACTTAAATTAAACACAGATTTCTCATGCCACGTGCGACTCCACGGTGAAGAATTTCATACTGTGAGTATAACCACCATTGACAGTAGTGAATTAAGCATCTTGTAATCTCTAATTAATTCGCAAACAATACTGCAATATATATCTAGATGTCAAAATATAATTAACCAAACAAAATAAGAAGAAGAATTCACCGCTTTCATAATTAACTCTGCACCAATGCCGAAGAAGTACAAAGGCCTGAAATAAACCGATCATATGGAATATAAAAAAATGCAAAATAAACCAATAGCTAGAGAATGACAGCTTGCCGGTACAATAAACGAGAGGGCAGCGATCTCCAGCACAGAAGATCCGGAAAGATTGTTCACAAACCTGGAAATGGGAAATAACATAGAAGAACTCAACGAGAAAACCAAAATGCAGAAAACGTGGGGCCTAGGGCTGTGAGATCGCAGCAAATCGTACTCTTCTTTGAAGCGTTTTTGGGGATTAATGAGAAACTTCAGAGAGAGATCCATTTCTGTATCTGTAGGGTGAGGAAAGACGGGAGAAGAAGAATAGATGGAGCGCTGCCTAGCGGCCGTTGCCGGGGTCGTCAGCATCGAGTGGTTCTGCGCGGCGGAGGTGACTCAAGGTAGAATAGAGGTTTTATGAAATAAAATAAAATAAAATAAAATAAAATAATATAATATAATATAATATATTGATTATTATTTAATAAATAATTAATTACAAAACTTCAAATTTTAATTTTGATCTCAAATTTTCTCTAAATAATATGAATTTGTCATATTAATATTTTAATAATTGTGGGCATTGAAAGAAATATATTTGAGAATTGTGTAGGAACTTTATTTTTTATTCTAAAATATTTTATATTTAAAAAAAATTAATATTAATTTTAAGAAGTTTTATATTTAAAAAAATTAAATCTTCAAAAAATTATAAAATAAATTCAAATTATATTTAAAAACTTTTAAATTTTAATTAAAATGTAAATAAAAGTATATTTTATAAACCACTTCAAAATTTGTAAGAAATTACAATGGATAGTAAAAATAAGTTTTTAGAAAATTTATAATTAAAATAAAATGTCAAAAAATGCTTAAATTTTTTGAACAATAGTTACACAAACGAGAACTAGTGTGTGTGGCGAGAGCCAACAAAAGCTTAACGATACAAAAAAAATAAATAAGAGGAGAATAAAATGCATAATTTTCTTATAAATCCATAATTTTAAAATATTAAAAGGGAGATGATTATAAGAATCTTATATATCTAACAAATGTCATTCCAAGTACTGATATGTCATAAGAATATGAAAAAAAGATATGTAATGCATAAAATTCAAATATATATATATATATATATATATATATATATAACATTTAAGAGCATATATAATTATTTATAATTCTTAAAATGATCATATCACAAGATTTTATCAAACAATGAAACTCTAATATGGATCTGCAAATGTCTAGCAATATTTAATAAAGGAAGATAAATATGACAAAAGCTTCATGTAGTATCATAAAGCTAGTGGCAATCAAGTGTTCTGACACTTTTCACAAATTAAAAAAAAATATTTTGTGTGAGTGTGTGTATGTGCGTGTGTCTATATTTGTAGTATCTATATATTTAGTATGTGTGTGTATTTATGAGATCGTATATATACATATAGTCACACACATGCACACACACACACACTCACAACACATTAGTATATATGAGTGTGTGTGTGTGAGTGCGTGTGTGTGTTGGTATGCATACTCACAATCGAGTGTTTGTGTGTGTATGTACACATACATACTCACTCTCACACACACACAATACATACACACACACTCATATATACTTATATTCATATGTGTGTGTTTGTGTATGTATAAGTGAGTATGTATGTGTATATACACACACACATAAACATATATATAGATACATGAGTATATATACTCACAACTTTATATATATTTACACACACACACAACACACACACACATAACACATATATATGAGTGATACACGCACACACTCATATAAACTTATCTCTGTGTATGTGTGTGTGTGTTGGGTATACTTATCTTTATGTGTGTGTCTATATAATCTACATGTGTGTGTGTTTTTGTGTGTGTGTGTGTGTGCGCCTATATATATATATATATATATATGACTGTGCGTATGTGTATACATATGTATGGTTGTGAGTATACACACCGAATACATACACACACACACAGAGATAGAGATTAATCTATATATAGACAAATACATACACACAACACACACATCATATATATATTTATATGTGTTTGTGTGTGTTGGTATACATGCTCACAACCGTATATGAGTGTGTGTGTGGCACACACACAGCCGTATATAAATATAAAGATACACAGAAATACACATAGAGATAACACACACTCATATATATATATATATATATATATATATATATATATACATATACACACACGCACACACATACACACAAACACACACATATATATTAGTATATATGAGTGTGTTATCTCTATGCGTGTATGTTTATGTGTGTGTGTCTCACACACATAATCTCTATATATGAGTGTGTATACCCAATATATATGGATAAGTATATATGAGTATGTGTGTGCTGATATATATATTTATATCACAGACACACATATGAAAATTTGTATATATGGGTGTGTGTGTGTGTGTGTGTGTTTATGTCCCACACACATACACACACATAAGTTCTTTAGGTATTAGAACGTGTGTGTGTGTACCTTGAGTGGGTATATATGAGTGTGTGTGTGTGTGTGTGTATACATACATATGACATACACACACATGGAGATAAGTATATATGAGTGTGTGTGTTTTATGTGTGTGTGAGCGTGTCTATATATTTATCTCTATGTGTATACACATAAATACACACATATTTGTGTGTTTGTGTGCACACACATAGATACAAGTATATAGGCACACACACATATACTAATATATTTTAATCTCTATGTGTGTGTATTTATGTCTCACACATAGAGATCAGTGTTATGTGACACACACACACATACTTACAGTATGTGTGTGTGTGTGTAGGGTTGTCACCACACTCACACACACACACACACATGGAGATAAGTATAAGTACATATATATGAGTGTGTGTGTGTGTATATATGTGTTGAGTTGTCACACACACACACTCATATATATTTGCTTATAGTTATCTAGATGTGTCTGTATACGTGTATTTGTTGGGTAAATATACTCTTAATCGTATATAAATATACACGTATGTGTGTTTGTATGTGTGTGTGTGTGAGTATGTATACCCAACATACACACACACATACTTCTTATATATGTGTGTTTATGAGTATGTATATAAACATTTTATGCCCATATTTTATAAACGTTTTTATGTGGGTGTATGTATGTGTGGTTGGGTATACATAAAGATAAGTATAAACAACACACACAAATACATATATATATATATATATACACGTGTGCATGTGTGTTGTGAATGATGTTGTAGCCTAGTGGTTGAGGCTCATGATTTGTTATCCCAGGTCATAGGTTCAAGTCCCACCGGTCACACATGAGCAAAAAAAAAATTTATATATATATATATATATATATATATATATACATGTGCGTGTGTGTCTTTATATATACGTGTGTGTGTCTATATATATATATATATATATATATATATATATATATATATATCTATGTGTATTTATGTGTGTGTTGGGTATATACAGAGACAGACACATATATATTAATTCGTATATATATACAGGGACAGACAAACCCATGCATATATATTCATATATAGACACATACGCAGAGACAGACACACCCACACACACGCATATATATTAATTCGTATAGATATATATACACACACACACATATATGTGTTATCAAATACACACATAAACCTATAAGTATATATAAGTTTGAGTATTATTAAACATATACATATAAAGATAAGTATATATATATATATATATATATACATATACACACACTTATATATACTTATTTTTATGTGTGTTTATGTGTGTGTATATATATTTATATACGGTTGTAAGTATGTATACCCAACACACACATACACACATACACATGCACACACTTATATATACTTTTCTATATGTGTGTTTGTGTGTGTGGATGTGTCAATATATTTATATACGGTTGTGAGCATGTATACCAACACATATGCAGACACACACACATATAGAGATAAGTATATATGAGTGTGTGTGTGTGTGTTAGACACACAAAAACACACACACACATGGAGATAAGTATATATTAAGTATGCATACACACGTATGTGTTATATACATGTATATAAAGATGAGTATGTGTGTGTAGGTCTATGTATATACCCAACACATATACATACACACACACACAACTACGCGAGTATATATACATGTATATGATTGTAACAACCTAAGTTGCTACCTTAGTCATTCAAGGTTAATCCAAGTTTTAATTATGGGTTAGACAACCTAGTTAAGTCATTAGAAGCCAACCTCTATATCCAGTCTAGATCAGAAGTCAATTGAATCAAAAATCAAAATTCTAGAAAAAAATCTAGAAATCTTAAAGTTTGGCCTATTTAAATATACCTCTAATCGAAAAACGGACTTCATCATTGCGCTCATTGCCCCCAAATTAGCTAGGGGTGATGCTTTCGGGTCAATCGGAAGTCGTCAAAATTTTGACGAATATTTTAATAATATTTAAATACCCCGCAAATCGAGAAAATAAAATACCCGTCGGATTGAAAATCCAACCACGCCGTTGCGTTTCTCACCCCTCAATTAGCTAGGGGTGAATGTTTGGGAATTTTTGGGAATTGATTATTTAAATAAGAAATTAAAATGAATTAAATAATACTTAATATTTATATAGATTTAATTAACGGTCGTCGTCCATCCCGTTAGCGTCGTCTAGCCATCCCGTTCTCGAACCATCCGATCGGGAGATCGGACAGTCGAGAGACCATCTCTCCTGCAATCATGAGGGCATCCCGCCGCGTGTCATGTGTCCGTCCACGCGGCAGCCCCACCGTCCCGCTGGCCAACCTCACTTGCCCCGGGCCTCGTATGCTCCGCCACTGTGCCTTAATCTTCTGGCCATCGGGATCGTCGACCATGACATGCACCCGAAAGCTCAGAGATCGCTCAAACCCCCCCAGAAGCAAGTCCTCCGCAAACCTTAGCCCAATCGACGTATCTGGTACTCCCCCTCCCAATCTCCTTCCCTATGCGTTACGTTGTGCTTCAATTATTATCAATCCCGAACGAATCGAACAACTTGAAACTTCGATACAACGCACATCGGCATAACCTCCACCGTAAGAACCTTCCTAGGGTTAGGAAATTTTAGGTGCCGCCGGTCACCTCTGGGATCGAAACTGGTGCCGTCGGGTAGGTCTCGTCGATACCTACCCTCGGCCGTGCGGGCTGGTCTCCGGCAGGGCCGGAAAGGCCGCGCATCGGCTTTCCCTAGTTGCGGCTGTTCGGTGGTAGGTCAGACCTCCTAGGTCGGGTCGGGTCGACCTGGACCCGACCCGTATCGCTACGGGTTCGCATCAGCAATCTGGTGGGCCCCGCGGGCCTCCCGCGCCCTCACAGTGCGCACCGTGTGGCGATGGGGCCATAGTGCGTTAGCAGGCAGGCCCTGCGTCAGCTGACAGGTTGGCCCGCTCGCAGATCTGCGACCGATCCGGTCGCGACATGTGGCAAGGGTGGGCCCGCATGCGTCAAATCCGACAAATTAAATTATAATAAAACTAATATATATATGTATATTAACATAAACTTTAACCTTATTTTGTAGGAATTTTAGGGAGCTAATGCAATTAATCATATAATGCCATGTAATACCATATATATGGTAGATGTATAAGGCTATATATATATTAAAAAGTATATTAGGTTAGTTAAATTAGTTAATTAATATTAAAACAAGGATTATTAAACAGTAAATTAGTAAATAAGTTAGTTAATTAATTAATATTAATGAAATCAAAAAATTTAAACGATATTAATATAGTTAATACAAATCTAATAATTAGGTTAATTAACAATAGGATTAATAGATTAATTAACTAATTAATTAATTAATGTTAATTTATTAATATATTAATCAGTTAATAGAATAATTAATTAGTTAAGCTAAGTTTGATTTAATTAATATTAACATTAAATATAATTAAGAAATTCATTAGGTTTAATTTAATAAATAAATCAGGATTAATTAACACTAATTTAAAATTTATTAAACAAATATTAAGTATTATTATATAGATAATTAATTTATTAGTTAGATTTAACAATAGTATAATTAATTAATTAGCACTAATCTTAATCAAACAGTAAATTTTAACATTTAAAAATATAATTAAAATATTTAAATTAAGTAAATACTAGATTAATCATTAATTAATTAATAATTAATACTAATTAAATATAGATTAAAAATAATTGATAAATTAATTAATAATATAGAAAATTAATTTTATGATTGAACAATAAATTAAATTTGAATAAATGAATAGTAACCTTATTTATTTAACTTATTTAATTCAAAATTTCTAAAAGTTTAATAATTTTTTGTAGAATGATCCAAACATAGTTAATATAGGTCTCATTTTGCTCAAAAAAATAAAAGAAATCAAATGACGTAATGCAAAAATTAGTTTCGGGGTACGTATAGCGTAGTGATATTTTATGACCTATTTAAACCATCACAACTTTTAACCTAGTTATCCAAACATAGACAATATGGATCTTAAAATACTCAGGAGAACAGCCCAACACTATAAGAGTATTAGTTTTTTCATTTGGACATCAGGATGAAAAGTCAACTCTATTACCACATAGTTGACTTTAGAAAAAGAATGACCAAAATGCTCTTATACTTCAAATGACTATAACTTAATTAATTTAACTCCAAATTTAAAATTCAATGTGCTAACTAGTTTAGAATTTCAATGTCATCAATAAAATGAAATTGTATTTAAGATCTGAAACCTAGAAAATTAAAAAATAACCAAAATACCCCTAAACTTAGTTAGGCTATAACTTGACCATTTGAAATCCAAATTGGGTTTACTCTCTACTAACCCACTCAGTATATTATAAGAAAGCTATAGAAACTGAGTTTGCTGAAATGGAAAAGTTTGGTTTTTGTCCCCCGTTGACTGACCAAAATTTCTGAATTGCCTTTAAAAATTAAAATAGCCATAACTTAGTCATCCGACCTCAGAATGCAGTGTTCTTGAACTCTATGGAATTCTTGAACAGTAACCAACAGTAAACTACATAAAAATTTAGATTCCATTAGCTATAAATTATAAGTTTACCTTGAGGTCAAAAACATTAGTTTGGACCTGTAGGACCCGTTTCTTGTCCAATTTGAGTGTACTCTCTTTATCTTCAAGTTATATAGTAAGGACGCTTTTGACATTAAGAAACTTTAATTTGGACTCTTAAATCAAAAGCTAACTTTTAGACTCTTAAGTAGGGGCAAAATAATCAATTTGCCTAAAATTTAGGTTAAGTGTCCTTAACCTATAAATTGTCTTTTAAAGTACTAAAACTAATATTATAACTATAATAGAACTATTCTAAGTGTTAAAATCACCAATCAGGTCAAAATGTTAAAAATCCTAAAAGTCTCTCTAAGTCATTTTTCCTTAAGATCTTTCACCTCATATTAGGACTATTCCTGAGATTAGGAATATATCATAGGTTAGATTTTATTCATTGAAAAATAGAATTTTTCAATGAATGAATCATTGGTTTTATTAGTAGCTAGACTTTATAACTTATTTTGATTATTTTGTCTTTCAACCCTAGATTTAGTATAGAAAATTCATCCTATTAAGTTTAATTTGCTTAATAGGATTTGCCTTAATCAGTAGATCACTTTTAAAATAAAACATAGATCTTATGTTTTATCCTTTTAGATTATGTGATTAAGCTCAATCTCATGGTGGTTAATCTATTATCTATAGTTTAGTAGATCTTGATCAAATCTTAAATAGAACATCTAAATTCATAAAACTAGGACGTATGATTCATTGATTGAACTCGTAGTTGTATTTGATTGAATTAGATTAGAACTTGATCCTAATCCTTTTTAACATATAAGGCGAGCTTCTAAGTTACACTCGATAGTAGGAATTGGAGATCCTGAACTTGTGTAACTTGGAATAGTTAGAATAGTTAAATTAGAAAACAAATGATATCACAATGCTTAGTAGAGTCCCTTGCTAACTATTTGATTTTGTGCTATGCATTTCTTGTACTTTGTGCCATATTTCCTTGGATATATCATATAAGACTTTGATGTATAAATAAAATTTTAGGAAATTATGAAGACTCTTTAAATTCCTTATAAAAATATTAAGATAAAAGATTAAAGATAAAAATTATATGTGTTAGAGCTGCCTCTCAGTTATGTCTTCTGCCTATGCCTCCTTGTTTACGCCAGGAGAAGACTTTGGCAGATCCATATCAGATAGAAGATCAGATGCTAGTGGAGGTGCCATATCTAGAGGAGGAGCCCTTAGAGGGAGCTGCTATTTAGTTTTTTGTAAGTGAGGATGATAGAATTACATTTTTAATTCTTTAAACTTTTAATGTGATGTAATAATACAGGTACTCATGACAGTATATTTTAGATTGATATGCTGTTTATTCTGAGTTATATTCCATGTTATTTCTATTGTGATGCTTGGATGTTTCCTATTTAAATCGCTTCCACACTCTGTATGAATTATTATATAGTGACTGATCATTTGATTTTGTGCTTACTCCTTCCTTTATTAGGTAAATTGTGGGTTTCATCCCAATCCAATAATAAGTGAAGGGTTAGTCAGAGTGATACACTACCCCTTAGCTTAATCTTATGGATTAAGGGGTGAGGCACCACAGTTGGTATCAGAGAATTCCATAAGGTGTCAGATTAGAATGTGCATTCTTATCTACCTGATGGAAGATTCTTCTGACAATTCAGCCACTAGATCAGGAACATTAGAGTCACATCCAAGACACCACAATATCAAAACACAGAACAAATAGTATAGTACTGAAAATACATAAGTAATTATATAAAGTAAAACCCTAAAACTTAACTACTCAATCTAACAACTTCGGTAGAATTATTTAGATATTCGAGGATGACACTTAGGTGGCATCACCAACAATTTGAAGATAGGTGGGAACACATTGTCCAACTTCATCAACAACACGAGAGGTACATAGAAGGAGTGTCAGACCCTGAAGCCCGGATGCTAGATCAACTACTCCAGTAAAGTGTATTCAGGGGATACGATCACCCCATCGTAGCCAAGGAGTGGCTGAAGTGAGCAGATTTTGTGCTTGGGATTAATAACTGCCCAGACAACATTAGGATCCCCATTGTATCCCGTCTCCTACATAATAGTGCCAAGGATTGGTGGAGCATCACCCTACGAGTACTCATCCATCGGCATGAAGAAATGCAAAGGGAGGTCACATATGCGGACTTCCGTCGTGCCTTTACTGCTAGATATATCGGAGAGACCTTTTAGCTTTCATTCCTATGCTACCTATTTTACTCTACACATCTTTATATCTTAATTCTGAATTAAAACTATTGCTCTTATGATGCTTGATATGGATACTTAGGATCATGTAAGTGTGCAATTTCTATACTCGTTTTGAGAATAAGTGGAAATTTGATGTGCTTGTGGCGAAACGATATGGGAGGGAGGTCCCGGGGGTCTCCCCAGCGAGAGCCAGCATACTGGAAAGGATGTTGGAAGATGGCGTATACAGGGGACTGGATTTCCCTATCCTAGCCACAGAATGGTTACGAAGAGTAACCAAAGCATTCGACAAGCTAAGTTACCCAGATCGTATCCGGCTCAGCATCGTTGAGCTCCTACTCCAGGACTATGCCAAGGAGTGGAGGGCCCAAAAGCAATGGACGTTCAGACGCAGAACGAATCGCCTGCACCAAAGGATAACCTACGTAGACTTTTCCCAAGCTTTCACTGAAGAATACATAGGATAGACTCTATGTTTTCTCAGTTACTGCCTTTCATTTATATTCTATCTACCGTTTACAATGATGTGTTTTTCATCTTTCATCTTTGATTAATAAAAGAGATAGAATGTTATGCCCTCCTATTTTCTGGATTTCTGAATGTGCGTTGTTTTAAAACTCAGATTTTTTTAAGAGACAATGAATCATGGACAGAGCCCATCCCCTACTCCCTCCAGCTCTTTGTCCAGTGAGGTAAGCGCCTTGCTGGAGGTAGTGAAAATAATGGTGGCATCCCACCAGAAGCAAACAAGATCCAGCCAAAAGCAGGCCAGGAAGGCCGCGAAAGCACAAGCCAAGCAGGCCGAGAGAATGGAACGGTTGCTGGTGTCTCAGATAAGCCAGAACCGCACCACGACAGAGGTCGCCCCAACGCTCCAATACTCCCATCAGCACCACATACAGTCCATAGAAGGACTGATGCATAGCTTCCTCCTTCTGAAACCCCCATATTCAACGGGAGTCTATCAGCAGTGGACACAGAGGACTGGCTGAGAATTATGGAGAAAAACCTAACGATCATAAAATGTCGTGACACAAAAGTGATCCTACTGGCCACTCAGTTGCTCCAAGGCGAAGCGGAGCACTGGTGGTGTGACGACCCCAATATTGAGGACCACTTAACTCAACATTGATACGTCACAACAATATCTAATACTAGATTAGAAGGAAACTAATCCAAATCATTAGATACTTTGTTTAGCCAAAGATTCAGATGAGGGTCTTAAGCTAAGATGAAAGGGATTATAATGAAACATTGTATGAAATGCATGTGAGAATGAGATATAATTAAACATGTGATACATGTAGGATATGTAAATTAAAATTGTTGATGTAAATTCTTGCAAATCTAGATATGAAATTCCAAATATTTATTGAGTATTTAATATGTGAGTTATAAGTACATTTTTCCATTAAAATTTTTAAATCTAATATTTCTTAAAAATTTTGACAGAATCTCCTTTGAAAATGGTTAAGGAAACACCTGCAAAGTACGCATACAAGACTCTCATTTCAATGGAAGTTATATTTTGAAAGAAAAGACAACCTAAACTAACATGCAATCAATCTTTTTTAGCTCCAATTCTAGTATAGAGTTCAATCCATTTTATAGGATTGCTCATTTCCAATTCTAAAGTAAAGTTCAATCCATTTTATAAGATTGCTCATTTCTAATTCTAAATATTAAAGGAAGAAAGTCACATATGTAACAATTGTCTACCATAAGGTTTGTTTTATCACAAACATTCAATACTGACATGTAGATATAAAAAAAATTATACTTGAATGAGAAACTAATTTTTAATTTTATAAATAATTGAATATACAACTAATTCCAATTAACATTATAAGTAGATGTGTAACCAAGTTCTAATTTAATATGCAATTAAATATACAACTAATGATTTAATTAACATTCAATTATATTCATCCATCCATTCATCTCATCCCAAGCATTTAAGTATTTAATTAAACTCTAACACAAGCATAGCAAATATGAAGTAAATGACTTTAATTATTACAAATTATGAGTAAATTAAAAGAATGAAATAGCTCGCATAAAAATTAATAAGCTGTATTTCCATTTCATTATTAGCAGAAGCAATTTAAGATATTGCACTTGGTCCAGCTCCACTAGCCTCCAAATGCACCTGATCTATCACATTTTGGCATTTAAATGTGAAAGGGCAAAGCCAAGAAAAAAAAAGACTGGTTAGACTAAATAGTCTAAGCACATTTTAAGATTATGCTAAATAATTATTAATTTAATTGGATATCACAACTAGTTACAATATAAGCGCAAGTAAGAGTGCAAAAATGAAAGCATACAATTATGGAAAAAGTAAGTAAGAAAATGCAAAGTGAGTTAAAATACTCACTTAAATATACATCCTAACCTGCAATGGAAATAAGGATAAAGCATCCTAAATATGCTAGAAAGAAACTAAAGTGCATATGAAAGTAAATGAAACTGAAATAAAGCACATATATATTCAATGAACTTGTGCTGAGTAAGTAAAAAAAATAGTAAAGCATTAATTGAAATTAAGCAATATATACAATATTCTAAATATATTTACAAGTAAGCAAAACACAATATTGAAGATAGATAATGTACAGCTTACTTAGTAGGGAAAGTATCTTAGACTCGTAGTCTAAGACAAACATAGCCTAGGACTATGTAGGAAACACAGCTAAAAAGCTATGATGAGTCTTCACAATCAATGAGATTGTAGAGGATCTCACAATTTATTTTATTGAAGTTATTATTTAGTTAGGGTCTCATTCTGCAGGGACTTACAGAATGGAGCTTGACTAACCCTTCTACTGAGTCATAAGGGAAAATTGAAAATAAAAGAAATGGCTTGGTGAGTCTATTGACGAACTCCAATTTCACAACACCTCCTTGGTTAGCTCTTTGGCAAGGTTAAAATTAACCAAGGAGATGAAAGACCACTTCTAAAAGAAATTCTTAACAGCTTAAGAAGTCTACTAAGCTTCTAAAGCACAACCTCCACCAACTATAGGGTAGGCACTTAGAGATAAAGATAGTAATACCTCTTTTAGTGCTCGGCCACCAGAAGGACTTCTACAAAAGCTAAAACGACTTACAGAATGAAGCGAGGAGTTAAGCACATCTGCCTAACCTGTATTGAAAAATGGGGTTTCAAATGTAACTTACACTTAAATATTCACCCTCTGAGAATATGAGGATCCTTATTTCTCCAATTAGCCTGCCCTTAGCTACTTCATTTAGCAACCCCTATTATGTTAAATATGAAAGTTTTATTTATGCACAAAGTCTTATATGAATGATTCAAATGAAAAAGGCTCAAAGCTAAATGAGCATTCAAGGAAAATTCAATAATTGAAATTAAGTGATATCCAAAGTTATCTAATTTTAATGATGTACTTAATGATTTTAATAATCTACTTAATGATTGAAACTGACTGAGCTCTTAATAAACTTTGAAATATTGATCTCAAATTAATTGTATTTAATAGTAATAATTGGAGTTTTTGAAAATAATAGTTTCATTTGATTTATTATGATATGATAAAATAATTTATAAGTATAATCAATGCAAATAAAAGTTAGTTTTAATCTAGTCCTAAGCCATAAGATTTAATTATGATATTTAAATCAAGGCTTAGATGATTAGTAAGAAAAGATTGAGATTAAGAATTATCAACTTAAGAAATTGGGAGTTAAGGTTTAATCTACTAAAATTCTCTAGCTAGATTGTAGTTTGAAGATTTTATCCAAATCAAATACTAAACTAGCTATATGTCAATGTAAAATGAAAGGTTTAAAATAAGTAAATGTAGGAATTAAGAACTATATACTCTATATTTTCTAAAAAGCTAAAGGTTAAGAAAATTAATAGAATTCTTAAACTATTGGGAGTTAAGGTTTAATCTACTAAAGTTCTCTAGCTAGATTGTAGTTTGAAGATTCTATCCAAATCAAATACTAAACTAGCTATATGTCAATGTAAAATGAAAGGTTTAAAATAAGTAAATGTAGGAATTAAGAACTATATACTCTATATTTTCTAAAAAGTTAAAGGTTAAGAAAATTAATAGAATTCTTAAACTATTCTAAGTAAATTAGGACTCATATCACCATCTCTTAAAATAATCAAGAGAAGACTTTAAGAATTAGGATAAATAAAGTAGACTCCAATCTAATCACTAAAAGCTAGTCCTAATTGACTCAATAATCTACAATTACAACACATTAAGGCTAACTACTCTTAATGGATATAACTAATAGATCTAGGTATCAACTACAATTCTTGTTTAAATCAATCCTAGGGTTTCTACCTTAGGGTTGAAAGATGAATCAAGCAAATTTGCAATTGACGAGACGAATACAAGCGTTAAAAAATTATTGAATTTGGACAAGTATTTTATTTTATATTTATTTTTAAGTGAAAAACTTTGAAAATTAATTATGATAAATCGAAAACTTGAAAATTAACGAAACTTAAAACATAGCATCCTCATATGATGCATAACTTAGATATATATATATATATATATATATATATATATATTGAGATATATTTTTATTTGTACATACCCAGGGGGACTAGCCGACGACCAAGCCGCTTGGGGATGAATCCTATATCTAATTCAAACCCGCCTCAGAGTTACCATAGAAGAAAGCTTACGGAAAAATCATGTCACATAAGTAAGAAGTAAGAGAGGAGATAGAATTCACCAAGAGAAGCCACAGAAGAGAGCCCAGTCCTGCAGCTGTCGGCTAACCCGACGGGGAAGGAGCCCCGAATTTACCTCAAAATCGCCTCAGAGGAGGAGCTAGAGTCGAGATAATATAGGGTTTCCATCCATCGGCTCTGTTGATAGGCTGGCATGATTGAGCTATCTCAGGCACTCTCCAAGGGGTCATGTTCTACGTGCTTTGGTATCTTCTTTCCTTACTAGCTTTTTTTCTAAAGAAATCGATAGATAAAAACTAGGGTTTAGCCTTCGGCCCGGCCGAGGAGCTTGAATCCGAGTTCATGTCTGTAAATTCAGCCTCAAAAATTGTACAACAGTGCTTTTGCGTTCTCTGCTTCTATTTTGGATTTCCAGCATGTCTTGGTGGTTTTCATTTGTTCTTTTTTATGTGATACTGCACTAATATTTTATGTCAGCCTCTCCTTCAGTAAGATCCTTTCGAGATATAGTAAAGAACTCCCCCTCTACTTGTTATAACACGATTTCTTCCTTTAATGGCTTCCCTACTCTATTCTTCTATGGTGAAGAAATTAAGGCTTTAGCTACACCACATAACTTAAACTTTAGTTGGGAAATTAAATAAAACTAAACCTAATTTCGGCCTCGTTTCAAGTTTTCTCACTAGTTTAAAGTTAATTGGCCTAATGACCATTAGATCTTTTGTCTCTTTTCGTGTTTTCTTTAATTTCACTTCTGATCTGGATTATGTCAGTTTTATCAAAAGGTTCCTATGATCTGAAAAGCAATATGATGAAATTCTATAAATGGGATCCCTATATTGTGTCACTTTAGATACTCCTTTTTCCCTAGTGTGAGTTAAATTTTCCTGGGCTTAAGAGTTCATTTTGTTAAATAAGATATCATTTTTTCTATCTCAAAGGCCATTGGGATCCCTCTCTAGTTGGCCAACAATACATGACATCCCAATTATTCCAGTGTGGATTAATTTTATTTGGGCTTAGATTATACTTCATATCCAATAACATTCTATTCAACATTGCTTCGGCTATTGGCAAACCTCTTCAACTAGATAAGAAAAGTGTTACCCTGAGGAATATTGCAGCTCCTAGGATGTTAATCGAAATGAATATCTCTTCACCTCCTCCAAACTGCATTTGGCTGGGCTATGAAGAGAAATGATACTCTCAGAAAATTTGCTACAAAAATATTCCTTTGTATTGTACTTGGTGTAGTACACTTGGTCACAACTCTGACAATTGTACATTCAGAAATCAAAATGTATTGTACTTGGTGCAACACTGACAACACATGTAAGCTCTCTAAGACTTATGAATCATAAGATCAAAGATTTTTGCTTGCATACCTCCTCTAAGCAATTTATATATATATATATATATATATATATATATATATATATATTGCAACAATAAGAGTATTAGTTTAACAAACCATACTTTGCACTTTAACACCAAAGCTCATCTTATAACTAGGCTTTAAAATGTACAAGTTATTACACAAAAGAACACAATTCCATGATATTCAAAATCAAAAACTATATAATCATCATACATATTAGTTTATGACTTTTTACTTTATGCACATACTTAAAATTCATAATTTACCTTTAGTTATTGCAACCATTTTAATTATATCTAAAAACAATAAACTAAGGAAAAATATAATTTTTTTGAATGTAGTTTGCTACAAAATATAAACTTGAGCCCAATATATAACAAGAAAATGAAAATAGATAGAATTTATGCATGAGTAAAAAATTTCAAATTATTAAACATGCAAATTGAAATAGTTTAAAATATGTGCATCACAAAGATTTATGGAAACCTCTTCATTATGTGTGTGTGTGTGTCTTTAAATAATTATATGTTTGTGTTTATACTATCTTTATTAATATACAAAATTTAATATGCACCCATTAATATATATATATATATATATATATAAATATATATTTATTTATTTATTTATTTGTGAAAAGCTCTTCATTATAGCTTTTGAGATAGAATCATTCAAAACAGCTAGCAATTTCATAGGCAATTCATTTTAATAAAATATTTTTATAGCATTATGACACCAACAATCAAAATGATAAATATAAGAAACATTTCCTATAGCACAAATGATGGTACTATATTTTAAGAAATATCAGCTAATCTGCAATATGGTAGAATCAAACAAAATTATCTGAAGAAATTAGAAAATAAGAAAATATCAACATTGGAGAAAGTTTTTTTTATTTAAACTTTATAATTATAATAGTAAAAAATAAAGTATCAAAACTATCACCAAAGCTAGGGCTAAAAAAATCAAAATGAAAAAAAAAAGAGAATATAATAATAAAAATGTGTACAAGTAAATCTATTTCAAAAAAGAAATACTAATTTAAAAAAAAAAAGATTCACATAAGCAAAAGAGCATCTTGTGTCAAAAGCAAAATGAACAATAAAATATTCATGAGAATAGGTTTATTGCAAAATATATAAACATCCTTATAAATCTTCACAAAGGCGTGTAGAATGGGAGCAATAAAAAGGACTAATATTATCATATATAAATACATTTAAATGCATATTAAATAAATATGATGACTACAATATTCATCAATGCAAGAAATAATTTTTGCACATAAACATGATGTTGAGATTATCATGGCAAAGCTTCATGTATCAAGTCGTTAACATTACAAAATCTAAATACATGTAAGCTCCTAAAATTTAAAAATCATAAGATTGATGATTATTGTTTGCATATTTTGTCTATAGAAATATGTAATAATTAGAACCCATTAGAGCAACTAGTATCAAAGGCAAAATGAGTGATTGAATCTTCATGAGATAAAAGCTAATTGAATAATATATAAATATTCTATGGGTAAATCATAAAGGTGTGTGAGATGGGAACATTTAAATGGGCAAAAAATCTCATTTATCAATAAATATAAATAATTAATAAGCAATAATTATGAACCTACAACATTCATCAGTGCACATAAATAAACATTTTGCTCATTAACGAGTTTTTGTAATTCTCATAAAGAACATAATTTCATGATATTCGAATCGCAAAAACATAGAGTCATCATATATTTTTCTTTATAACTTCTCTTCTATGCACACACTAATAACCCACAATTTACCTAAAATTATTACAACCATCTTAATATATATGAAAACACTAAACTACAGGAAAATAATTTTTTTTTTGGAATCTAATCTGCCACAAAATATATATTTGTGCCCAATTTATAACAATGAAATGATAATTGATAGAATCTACGCATGAGAAATAATTTCAAATTTATTAAATTTGCAAATTAAAATAATTTGAATTATGTGTGCATCACATAAAGATCAAATAGAAAGTTCTTCATAATGGCGTATGAGATGGGAGCATTGAATATGGATAGCAATCTCATATGCTAATGCATTAAAATAATAAGAAGCAAATACAAATCTACAATATCAATATAAGTGAACAAAAAAATTATATGTTGCTCCAATGTATCTTTGAGTTTCAGAATAAAAAAATTAAACAATCACTAAGAAAAAGCTTCAAGCCATAGCAATATAAATAAATAACACTTAACGAGCAATTGTAATAGAACATATTCTTGAAAATGTAAGAAGCATACACACTAATATGTAGCTAAAAATTTAAATAAAAAGGGATAAAAATTTATGGCCTTCTAGACATGTAAAAGTTGTAAGGGCATTAGAGGAACACAATCCATTGTCTTCTAGAATTTATGCAAACATGTGCCTACAAATAATATTAAACTTATCATTAATCCAATTAATTCAACTAATAAATGCATTGAGTAATGAACATACTTTTGAGTTTCTCAAATAAAAAATTTAACAATCATTTTGCAAAAGCTTCACACCATCTTCAATAAGAAATAAATATATTTAATAATTTTAGCCTCTTTAGAAAGTGTCTCAAACCTTAACGGTATGATGCAATAATAATAGAACATATTCATGAAAATTTAAAAAGCATACCCACTTATATATATATCCAAAAATTAAATCAATAATAATAAAAAATCTTTGGTATTCTATACATTAAAAAGTTGTAGAGACACAGGAGGTACACAATCCTTGGTCTTCTAGAATTCAAGCAAACATGTGTCTACAAACAATAATAAACTTAGCCTTAATAGAACTAATAAATGCACTGAATAATAAACTAGGCATTGATGTCTTTTGAAGTGTTACAATATATGCCACCTCTATAGCTCTATTAACGGGAGTGCACTTAACCAACCAATTTTAAAATGAGGAATAAAGTTCACTTTTTAAAGTTTTAATGACATTCGAAGAGTGTCAAGTGTCTATAACTCAACCAAATATATGCATAAGATACCAGGACATTCAACCAAAAATTCTTCAATGTTAGACATACTATTTAAAAAAAACGATGATTGTTGCTTGCGTAGCTTTTCCGCACAAAATTGAAATATATAAAAGAACCTAATAGTAGAGTTGTGTTAAAGGCAAAACAAATAATACAACCTTCATGAGAAAAAGGTTAACTGAAAAATAAATACAAATTCTATGGAAATATCACAAAAGTGAGTAAGACGGGAGCATTAAAAATGATGAATTATCTCTTATGTCAATGTATTTAAAAAAGAAATTTATGCTACACTAATTAACCATTAAACATGTTTGAGCTATAAAGCACAAGGACAATTCCATGGTTCAAAAATCATATATAGTCATCATATATTTTGTTTTTTGTGACTTCTTTTATGCTCATACCTAAAATTCACAATTTACCTTTAGTTATTAAAACCATCTTAATTTTATACGAAAACACTAAACTAAGGGAAAATATAACTTTTTGGAAGGTAGCATGCTACAAAATATAAACTTGTGCCCAATGTATAACAAAGAAAAGAGAATTGATAGTATCTATGCATAAGCAAATATTTTCATAATTATTAAATTTGCAAATTAGAATAATTTAAAATATGTGCATCACATAATCATCTTATGGAAAGTTTTTTATAATGGGAGCATTGAAAATAGCTAGCAATCCCATATATTAATGCATTTAAATAATAAGAAACAATAACAAATCTATAATATTCATATAAGTGAACACAAATATATAGTTAGCTCAAACAGGTTTTGAGTTTCCTATATAAAAAATTTTACAATCGCTATGAAGCTTCACGCCATAGCATTTATCTTCGGTATAAATAAATATACTTAACGAGCAATTGTAATAGAATGTGTTCTTGAAATGTAAGAAGCATAGGCACTGATATGCAGCTAAAAATTAAGTAAAAAGAATATAAAATATAAGGCCTTCTAGACATGTAAGAGTTGCAAGGACATAAAAGGTACTCAACTGATTGTCTTCTAGAATTTATGCAAACATGTGCCTACATACAATGTTAAACTAAGCCTTAATACAACTAATAAGTGCATTGAATAATAAAATAAACCTTCTAATTTAATGACTAATGCATTGAAATAATGAATGGTAAAGTAAGAAAGTATGCAAGAAATTTGATAATTTGTGAATATCATATAATCGATACTTAAAAAAGGTAATGAACATGAAATTCCTTGCCAATGAAATGATCTGGTTTCTTTTGAAGACATAATTTGAACTCAGCAATGCCTTTAAGGTATTCACCAGCATTACTTATAATAAAATAAGTACACTTTAATTCTTACTTTCTCAAGGAATTTCTTTTGATATTAGTATTATTCTGCAAAAAGGCAACCCACTTATAATACAAATTAGTTTTTGTTATTATTATACAATCCCAATAAAACAACATTATCACAAAATGAATAAATCTTTGTTTACTTATCATCAATCCCTTCCATGGTATCAAATGAAATTAGTAATTTAGCTCCAAATTGAGGTTTAAACTTAAATTCTAGGTACTAATCTTCTGAGAGTTCACACCCACACTTATTTTAGAGGTAGAAGATCTTAAAAGCTGAAAGATTAAAGAAATTATGATCTTATAGAAGTGCTAAATCTAGTTGTCACAAGATAAAATAATCAATAAAAAATTTAAGAAAATAAGATTTAAGCTCAATCTATAGAATAATCTCATTATTCTATAGGTTGAATCAACCTAAACCCACTACAAGGATTTCAAAGGATTCAATTAATTAAGAATTTCAAGAATATAATAATTCAATTCAAACTGGATTTATAAAATGATGAACTTATAAGAATCAAAGATCTTAAGGTTAAGTTAAGATTATAAATCTTGTGAATTATTATAAGGTTTAAGAACTTATGGTTTACTAATCTAGACTCAAATGTTAAATCATTAAGAGTTAAATGAATTCATATACATTAATAATTGCTAAAATAAGAAGTTCAATTTATATCAACTTTCCAAGTTCTATTTTGGTATATTTCTGCATTATTAAAGTTATGGGACCATTGAAATGCGAAAAATGTGCAATTTGGGTAGTTCTGCGCGTTATGGCGCTCTCAGGAGCGAAGTCTCGTTGCGGCGTGCGGTAGCTCCTACTGGCCGAAATCCAGCGTTAGTTGCTGCGAGACCTGGGCGCTACGGCGAGCTGTAGCGCCCCCTGGCCGAGTGCCAGGCGCTACGGCGGGCAGTGGCGCCAGAAGTCCCGAGACTCGGGCGCTACGGCTCGCTGCGGCGAATTTCAGTGCTGTGACGCGCTGCAGCGCTTTCAGGCGATGCGCTGCGGCGCGCTACGATGCCAAATTTCCTGAGAGATGGGTGCTACGGCGCACTATAGCATCCCCTGGATGAGAGTCAGGTGCTGCTGTGATTTTGCCTGTGCAAAAATCAAAACATGTCCCCTTTGGCACCCAAATACTATTGATTTATGGCACCTCAAATGCAGTGTCATGTATTGATGGAAAGGCCTTTCCAAGGACTTTCCATTTATATTAAAATCGACACGAAACGATTATTTTAACAACGCAAACAATGAAGCTAAAGGTCTGGGTAAACATAAAATCATATTTGCAGCATTTATTTTCTACCATAACATTAGCAACCTTAATGAGCTCTAATGGATTCCATACCTCAACCACATATTCCTAAATATGTGAAATAAGTATAAGAAAAAAAATGGAGTAGCCATTGGATCAACTAATGGGGGAAAATGGAGGTACCTTAGACTTGCAAATGATAAATTTTCTAAGGATCCGTGGGAGCTTGACCTTGAGAGGAGAAGCTACTTCTTCTTCTTCAATTGCTAGCAAGATGAGGAAGATGGTTGAGGGTTCTACCAACGGCAAGCACAAAAAATGAAAGGAAGAGGGGAATAAGGGAAGAGGGAAAGGAGCTTCAACTGAGCAAAATTGAGAGGAAGGAGGGCTGGGGGCTGCCTTTATGGAAGAGAGGGGGATGTCTCATCAATGAGCCTTCCCATCAGCATGAAAGGGAATGTGAGGGGCAGAAGCCTCTTTACGTGCAGGGTATGGGGAGGAAGGCACAGGAAAGGAAGAAAAAGCAGATGGAAAAATAGAAAAAATAATAATGGAGATTTAATAAATTTTAACATAATTTATTCAATTAATTAATTCTCTAAAAAATCAGATTAATAGACGAGCTCCAAAAAATCTCAAAATTTCATCAGAACTCAACGGCGAAGTCAAATTTTAATTTGAAGATTAGTTTAATTATTCGAATTTTCGAGGTATTTAAAATAAATTAAAATATTCGTGAAAATTCTATGGCTTCCAAACATTTCCAAAACATCACCCCTAACTAATTTGGGGTGACGAGCGCAATGACGAAGTCGAACTTCGATTTTGATGATTTTTTAATTATCTCAATTTTCAAATTAATTTATATATTAAAATATTTGAAATATTAGTTTGAACTCCGAATTGCTCCAAGATTGCAGAGTTTGGTTCTAATAGCCAGATGAACTTAATGGAACGATAATTAAGATGCGATTAAGCTAAAATTCGGCTAAATACCAACATGAGGTTGTTACATCAAGCTATTTCAGGTCGTCTCCAAGAGGTCCTGTTCTACGTGCTTTGGTATCTTCTTTCCTTACTAGCTTTTTTTCTAAAGAAATCGATAGACAAAAAACTAAGATTTAGCCTTCAACCCTACCGAGGAGCTTGAATCTGAGTTCCTGTCTGTGAATTCAGCCTCAGATTTTGTACAATAGTGCATTTGCGTTCCCTGCTTCTGTTTCGGTTTTCCAACATATGTCTTATGGTTTTCTTTTGTTCTTTTATATGTGATAATGCACTAATCTTTTATGTCAGCCTCTCCTTCAGTAAGATCATTTCGAGATATAGTAAAGAACCCCCCCTCTACTTATTATAACAAGGTTTCTTTCTTTAATGGCTTCCCTGCTCTATTCTTCTCTGATGAAGAAATTAAGGCTTTAGCTACACCTCATATCTTAACTTTAGTTGGGAAATTTAATAAAACAAAACCTAATTTCGGCCATGTTTCATGTTTTCTCACTGGTTTAAAGTTAATTGGCCTTGTGACCATTATATCTTTTGACTATTTCTGTGTTTTCTTTAGTTTTATTTCTGATCTGGATTATGTCAATTTTATCAAAAGGTTCATATGATCTGAAAAGCAATATGATGAAATTCTATAAATGGGATCCCTATATTGTGTCACTTTAGATACTCATTTTTCCCTAGTGTGGGTTAATGTTTTCTGGGGTTAATACTTCATTTTGTTAAAAAAAAAATCATTTTTTCTATCTCAAAGGCCATTGGGATCCCTCTCTAGTTGGACAACAATACATGACATCCCAATTGTTCCAGTGTGGAATAATTTACTTGGGCTTACATTACACTTCATATCCAAAGACATTCTATTCAACATTGTTTCGGCTATTGGCAAACCACTTCAACTAGATAAGAAAATTGCTACCATGAGGAATATTGCAGCTCCTAGGATGTTGATCGAAATGAATATCTCTTCACCTCCTCCAAACTGCATTTGGCTGGGCTCTTAAGAGAAAGGATACTCTCAGGAAATTCTCTACGAAAATATGCTTTGGTATTGTACTTGGTGGAGCACTCTTGGTCACAACACTGACAATTGCACATTCAAAAATTAAAATAGTCCTCTGAGCACTAATGAAAGGAACGCAAAGGCTTGGAATTTCTGGGAAGTTAAGTCCCATATATGTAGGACCATTCCACATATCAGCCAAGATAGGCACATCAACTTATAGATTGGAACTACCTGAAAAATTATCAGCTCTACATAATGTATTCCACGTATTGTCCTTGAGAAAGTGTTTATTAGATCCAATTCAACATTGGGCCGCAAATATTCTCAAGAGGTTTGGTTATTAGAATTCCCGGGGACGACACTTCCTTTAAGGAGGAGAGTCTGTAACAACCCAGGGTCGTTACTATAATTTCTAACCACCAAGAATTAGTTTAAGAACCCTGAGTAATAATAGTCCTAAAGCAATCTTAAGACCAATTCCTAGGGTTTTAGAAATTTTTGAAAGAGGTTAGGGTGATATTTTGAATTTTTTTAAATTAAATGAATATTACAAATTAATTAATTAATAATTAATTAACAACTTATACCGTTAGAGGCTCAGCTGCTAATCCTCAGAAAGGATCAGAAGGTCCTGATCTAATATGGACTGTCATTCCCAGAGACGAGAAACCCACGCAGACATCCTTTTGAATCGACGACAATGTCGTCATTCAGCTGCTCAAATGTAGACCGAACCCCTTCTGCCATTACGTTTGGTAACCTAATAAAACGAGCCCAAGTGCTGCCGAAGGTTGAAGGTACCATTGACGAGCGATTCGAGGGGAAGAGCTTTCTGAACGACGAATCGAGAGCGACAGGTACTCCATTTCCTTACAGAAAAAGTTTCGTTAACTTTCCATACCATTCGAATTATTATTTATATGCTTGCGTGTATGTATTGTACCTTGATGCCTCAATCGAACTAAGCAGGGAGCAATTAGCGCTTATTGATAAGGACTTCAATTTAGGGCGTCATGAAAGTAGGAGGTAGGATGAACAATCGATGGAGTTACGCCTACCTGCGTGTACGCTACGTGTCACATAGGACCGTCGGACAAGAAGAAGATAACGAAGCTACGGATCGACTCCTGACGTCCTCGACAGCAAAGGAGGTGTGGAGCCGAACCGCCTGCATCTTTCTGCGCCTGCCTGAGTGCGAGCAACTGGGCTCAAGACCTCACGCAGGCTAGTTTAGGAAATAGTGGGGGTGAAGAATTAATTAGGGAATAATTTATTTAATTAAATCAAATCAGGATGAATTTCAACTGTTGAGTCTGAAATTTGCTGAGTGGATTCCTGGAGGCATTTGTGAAGTGTTGAAACATGTAATACGTTGTGCATGGCCGTGGATCTTTCAGAAAGTTTACGTCTATAAACCGAGCTTCCAAATTTTGTAGTTACTTCGAAGGGTCCAACATATCTGGGACTCAACTTTCTAGCACTCCAAAGTGATGAATTCCTTTCATAGGGCTAACTTTTAGATAAGCACGATCACGAATGTGGAATTCTTGCCTCTGGTGTCTTGCGTCGAAGTATTTCTTTTGTCGGTCCTGGGTTGCCGCAATTCTGCTCTTGATTAGCCTTATCTTTTCGTTTGTTTCTTTAATCAACTCACATCCATAAATTTTTACATCTCCAACTTGTGTCCAGGCTAGATGAGTACTGTATTTTCTCCCATATAAGGCTTCATAAGGGGCTATCCCAATGCTTGACTGGTGACTATTATTGTAAGCAAATTATACAAGTGGAAAATGTTTCTCCCAATTTTCACCAAAGTCTAACAAGCATAAACGCAAGAAATCCTCTAGTACTTGGTGGACTCTCTTTGTCCGTCTGTCCGTTTGAGGGTGGAATACCGTGCTCATGGCTAAAGTGGTTCCCAAATCTTTGTGCACTGCTTGCCAAAATCGAGAAGTAAACTTGCCATCATGATCTGAAATTACAGTTTTAGGAATTCCATGCAGTTTGACGATCTCCCTTATATATAATCTTACCAGTTTCTCCACTGAGTCTATTTGCCTTATCCCAAATGGCATATGTATATGTATGTACATTAAATATATGTATATATTTGTATGCATATTTAGTGTGTGTGTGTGTAAGTGTATGGACGTATCTATAATCAGTTTGCGTGCATGCGTGCGTGTGCGCGTGCGTGTGCGTGTGTTTGTGTGTGTATGCATACCTAAATGTGTTTCTATACATAAATATGTATATAAGCACATATTGATACATTAAAAATACAAAAATGTATGTATGCACACACATACACACACATACACACACATACACACATATACACTTATACATGTGTGTACACCACAAATATGTACACATTTAAAATATATTAATTTTCCTAAAAGTCTCCATATTTGTATAAATGAGAGTGTATAGATATGTATGTGTATAATATCTCATCTAAATATGTATACCTATTTATAAATATCACACATAAACACACACAGATATACCATTATATACATCAAGTTTAATAATTTCCCAAAATTTACAGAAGAACTCCTCAGGGAAGCTGTCAGAGCTTGGGCAAATGTTTCATTTGAGATCCTTAACACATCCCATATTTCATCATCATTAGGCATGAGATTAAGGAGAATGTTATCTGTTTCAGTAATTTGAGGGCCGGGAATCGCAAGATTAAAGGTTTTGGGAACTTGAAGGTTCTTTTAAATTAAATATGGTAAACCGAGAAGGCTGATTTTTGCATTTCAGAGATATTACTGATTTTAATATTGTCCAGAGTTGTAATTCAGTTACACAATTAATATGCCTCCATCTATTTACCCAGTTGTGATAGAAAGAGGTATTACATTCTCCATTTATAGTCCAATTTATACTATATTTTTGTTTCCAAAAATATTCAAGCTCATTGTGATTTTGGATAAGGATGGCCTTAGCCTTGGAGAGGTTATATCTATTTGATTCTGAGGGGTCAGAATCATAGAAGGATTTTAAAGATTTGACAAAATTTTCTTGTCTAGTAACATTGCAGAATATATTTTCAACAAAGTTCTATTCCAAATGCTAAGAGCTAGCTTTTCTAAGTCTCTTAAATTTATCCACAAGATGATGAAGACCATAAGACTCACAGTGTTCATTCCAAATATAATGAACCAAGTGAGTGCATCCATCTTTGTTGAGACAGAAAAGCTGAAATATAAAGGATTTAAAAATATTAGTATGTTGATTACACGAGGATAGAGTAATTGGTTTACAATCGCAGATAGTGGAATTTAAGGATGTGGAGATATAGTTTGTGAAAGTATTACACCAAATGTTATTAATAAGAAACCAATCAAGTCTAGCAAATCTTCTTCCAGCATTCCAAGTAAAAGGAAATCCAGTATATTCAAAATCATCAAAGCCACAATCAAGGATTGCAAAGTTGAAGTCAATTGTAGAGATGTTATGGTCTTAGCGTATCCTTTATATTCATTGTATCTAAGGACAACATTGAAGTCTCCACCCACAACCCAAGGAAGGGAGGAACTACAGTCCTTGAGAAAACTCCATAAAGGAATACGGCCACCCCGCATATTTTTAGCATGGACAAAGGTAGCCAAGAAATTATGATTTTCATTATAAAATCTAAAATGAATAGCTTGAAAATATTCAGGCAAAATTTCAGCTTTTCACATATCTTTCCACATTACACAGATTTTGTTGGAAGTAGAAAAGCTAAAGCATAATCAAATTTAGCAAAACGACCGACAGATAAATTAACATCAGCATTAATTTTTGGTTCAAGTAAAATAGCTATATTGATTTTATTTTTATAAATAATATGCTTAAATCTATTTTTAGAAGAGACATTACCAATGCCTCTTATATTCCAACATAGAATGCTCATTATTTAATAGCTAAAGATTCACTTGGGATCGACGGTTGAGTATCATTAGATAAGGAAGGTAAATTATTATTAGCAATTCCATTATTGTCAACCTTTGTGCCACTATTAGTGTCTTGCAAATGTGAGAGAGATCTATACCTATTGGAGACCGGCAACTGTCTTTGTTTTGTCTAGTTTGTTCACCACTTTGATTTTCAAGGGGCTCTTTGATTTAACAAAAGTGTTAATTTTTGCGTATTGTACTTCCAAGATCGCAAGGTCTTCCACAAATCCTGTGACTCTTTATTCAGCTCAGCTTTCCAGTTTTTTGATTGAGTAAGCTTGTTCCTATCTGCTTCTTCAGTCTCATCAATGTAAACGTTAGTCTCATAGTTACATGGGATATTATTAATAGTGTTTTCTATAGGTATATTGAAATTATTTATAATTGAGCAAGAAATTAAAGTAGAGAGGTTGCCACTCAGATTGTCTCTCAGAAGGGGGATAGATCCAGCTTCTCCAAAGTGTCATCAGGTTTGGAGTGTTCGAGAGGAGACTCTTTACCTAATTTATCATGGTCTGGCTCAGCTTCAGAATGAAACTTAGCATTGATGGAGGGAATACTAACTTGTTAACATATGTGTAAACCAGAGCTTCATCAATAACAGCAGTAAAAACAAGCTGAGTAGCAATAATATCAGTTGTAAAGTGAACAACATTAATGTCAATATTAGCATGAATGACACTATGCCGTTTAGAATTATCGACAGGAATTCCAGCAGTTTTAACAGCACGTGTTCCAATATTTTCAGTACTATCATTGTTAAAAGAAATCGCAACATCAGCAGTGTTGATAGCATAAGTTCCAGCTTTTTCAAAAGTGACGGCAATAACATCAACTACATTTTCAACATTGTCAGTAAAGAAATTAACCACATTTTCAGCATTGCCAACATTAACCACATTCTCAGCATTACTAAAAATAGTTTCAGCATTACGATTCACGTTGCCAGAATTACCAATATTAATTTCAGCATTGCCAAACATCTTATCAGCATTATCAATAATAGTATAAGTATTATCCACTTTGTCAGCCATATTAACAACTTTAGGAACAAAATCAAAATGGGATCCAACCTTTCCAGCAATCCCATTAATAAAAGAATTATCAATAGTACCATTATGAACATCATGAGTTCCAGCATGTTCAACCTTATCAGCACAAGCATTAAACACATTTTCAGCATCAGTAGTAATAACTTTAAGCAAATTGGTACCATTAACAGTCTTACCATAAGCATTATCTTTAACAGTTCTAGTATGAGCTTCAATACTTCCAGCCATACGTCCAGCATTTGGATAATCATAATGAACTACATTGACAACTTGAGTAGCATAAGTTTCAGCATTAGTTTCAGTATCAGTTCCAACATGAGTTCCAGCATCAACAATAATTTCAGAAATATTAGAACCAATAGTATTATGACCGACAGTATTAGGACCAACAGAATTAGGACCAATAGTATGCCTAGAAGTATTAGGACCAAGTTACTAGAAGGAACACATTAGTTTCAGCCTCAACAGTATTCCCAGAAAAGATTATATCACTAACATTACCAGCATTATCAGCAATAAGGTTACCAGTCTCATTATCAAACTAGTAACATTAGCAGTATGAGTTTCCGCATTGTCTGAATTATTATATATAATATTTTTAGTTGGGTGTTCAACCTCTTAGTCAAACTCCCCGTTAGTGGTTCTAAGATTTTGTTCACCATTGGTCGGCAAAGCTGAATTTTCATTACAGCCCATAATAGCATTAGTAGGGGACATATCTACCAATCTCCGATTAGTGCTCGGAGGACTATTTTGATTTCTAAATGTGCAATTGTCAGTGTTGTGACCAAGAGTGCTGCACCAAGTACAATACAAAGGCATATTTTCGTAGTAAATTTCCAGAGTTCAACCAAATGCAGTTTGGAGGAGGTGAAGAGATATTCATTTCGATCACATCCTAGGAGCTGCATTATTCCTCAGGGTAGCAGTTTTCCTGTCTAGTTGAAGAGGTTTGACACTAGCCGAACCAATGTTGAATAGAATGTCTTTGGATATATTTATATACGATTGTGAGTATGTATACCAACACACACACACACACACAACTATATATACACGATTGAGAGTATGCATACTCAACACACACACAGCACTCACATATATTAATCTCTATGTGTGTATTTGTATACATGTGTATGTGTGTATACATGTATATAACACACATATGTCTGTGTGTGTGTGCGTGTCTATATATAGATACACACACACGAATGTGTTATATACATGTATATATATATATATATATATATATATACATATATATATATATAACACAGAGATTATTATATATATCTGTGTGTGTGTTTATGTGTATATAAAACAAAATGTGTGTGTGTGTGTTGGGTATACATACTCACACACTCATATATACTAATCTCTACGGTTGTGAGTATGTATACCCAACACACATACACACACATAGAGTTTAGTATATATGAGTGTGTGTGTGGATGTGTATACGGTTGTGAGTGTGTTGTGTTGGGTATATACATATATATCTGTATGTGCGAATCAAAATAAGATATTATATATATATAACATGTGTGTGTATGTTTGTGTGTTATATAAATATATAGATACACACATACACATATATACTTATCTCCATGTGTGCGTATGTGTGTCTGTTTGTGTATATATATATATATATGTGTATGTGTGTGTGTATGTATATATATATACAGTAGAACCTCATTAATCCGGACTAATTGGGGCTCTAGGTTGTCCGAATTAATGAAAGTCCGGATTAAACAAAATAACCAAAAATCATAAATTATTACTTAAATATTCGTATATATTAAATATAATATTATATAAGATATAATTCAATACAGTATTAGTCCTAACAAAATCATTATAAAGTACTTATGTACATACATATTAAAGCACACCTTCATAATGACACGCTTAATGGTTTGAAGAAACTGCTAATCTTTGGTTGTCTTCCATTCACATTGATTTCTTTGAGGTATATTTTAGTCTACAGCATAAACTAGAGTAAATTACGTAATATAAATGGCTGTCCGGATTAAGCGAAGTCCGGACTAATCGGGTCCGGATTAATGAGGTTATACTGTATATATATATATATATATATGTGAATGGTGTTGTAGCCCAATGGTTGAGGCTCAGCATTTATTATCCTAGGTCATGGGTTCAAATCTCACCAATCACACAATATTCCTTTGTCTTTGTTTTCAAAAAAGGTAAAACCAACAGAGATATAGAAACTGGTGCTATTGCGGCTACACCTCCCGATTTGTCAGGTATACTACGAAGAATGGTATGGATCGGTAGGAAATACCATTTCGGCACAATATGAGGCAGGGTGGGCATCGGATTAGCAGGTATATAATTGTCAGGATGCCCCAAAACATTAGGAGCATAAAAAAGACAAATGGAAAAAAAGATAGCAAAAGCTACCCGACCTACTAGATCCTTTACATAAAAAGAAGGGTAAGAAGCAATTTTACCCATCTCTGAATGTACACCCAATGGATTATTGGATCCATATTGATGCAATGCGGCCAGATGAAGAAGACTGGCGCCTACTAAAAGAAAGGGGAGTAAATGATGAAGACTAAAAAAACGACTTAAGGTGGCATTGTCCACGGAGAAACCACCCCAAAGCCAAGTCACTATGGTATCTCCTACTATAGGTATGGCGCTAGCTAAGCTTGTAATTACTGTAGCTCCCCAAAAGCTCATCTGACCCCAAGGTGGTACGTATCCTATAAAAGCTGTCACAATCATTAATAGGAATATGAAAACTCCGAGACACCGAACAAATTCCCTAGGACTGCTATAACTCGCATAATATAGACCACGAAAAAGATGAAGGTGAACCACAATGAGAAACATACTTGCCCCATTAGCATGCATATAACGGAGCAACCAGCCCCCTGAAACATCTCTCATAACGTGTTCTACGCTGTTGAAAGCTAGATCCACATGAGGTGTGTGATGCATAGCTAAAAAAATGCCAGTCACTATCTGAATGGCTAAACAAAGACCAGCTAACGGACCGAACCCCCACCAATAACTAAGATTGCTCGGGGTTGGATAATCTATCAAATGCTGGTTCAGTGTGGAGGATATAGGTTGTTTAAGAATAGAGAATCGTCTGCTTCGCAACCTTATAGTCATTTCTATTTGAGATCGTG
The DNA here is from genome assembly GCA_016760335.1 of Gastrodia elata. Classification (NCBI taxonomy): domain Eukaryota; kingdom Viridiplantae; phylum Streptophyta; class Magnoliopsida; order Asparagales; family Orchidaceae; genus Gastrodia; species Gastrodia elata. Next base: position 80,396 of record JACERR010000026.1, read on the forward strand.
ACAACTATTCTTCCCCCTTCTTTCTTTGCTCCGCAAAGCTATGCCTCGCCTAGAGCCCTAGCGGTAGCCTTGCCTTGTTTTTTGAAACTAAGAATTTCGTAAGAAAAAGCTGCATTATCAGATTAATCCGGATTCCATGACTCGATTGCAAGCAAAGGATCTTACAGAAGACCTGGGCTACAGATTGGTTGGTTGATTCTCGATTTAATTCAGAAAAAAACTGCCGTTCAAAAGCATACTCTTCCGCTAGATAGCATCGCTGCGCGGCCTACCCTCCGGGCCGCCTACATTCTCCGGCACGTCTCATCCTACCCGGAGGGTGGATTCGACTAGCGTCTCACTATTTCATAGCCATTCGTCGCGACCTTCTATTTTCTATTCTATTAAGAAACGAAAAGTCAGGGTCGACTGAAAGGAAAGGGGAGACAGAGATTCAATTCAGATCAATAATTTCATTTCAGAAAATGAAGTTATGTGAGCATCTAAAAGCAGTCGAGTAGAGCGATAGCGAATCAAGTGGCGCTAGGTTTTGCCTGTGTGCAAACTCACTACCCCAGAACGTCGATTTCAATATCAACAAAGAAAAGAAAGAACTGAAAAATGCTAACGCGCCTATTACGAATTATTTGCTATGCAACCTGCCTTGTGGAGCTTTGGAATTTGAAGTCGAGAATTTTAAGGCTCTGAAACTTTTTATTATTGGACGGAGAGAGAGTCAATATCAATATTAGATTGGCGTTGCCAACGAAACGAATCTCTTTTTTGTCTTTCTTATTCAGAACCCTATACTATAAGCGGGCCCACACCCAGACTCTTACTGAAATGGCCTAAGCCCTCCGTTCAAACAGCTGCTTCGCAGCCTGACTTCGGGAGTGACATCCATCCGCTCACGTAGTTCGCGGCCTTTATATGATATGTTCTTCACGCGCTTCTATCTTTCTTTCAAATCAGACTACCCTGGACTAGTCTATGTCTGGGGAGCATACTTGACAGGAGATCTACACACGCGGTAGAGAGCCACTTTTATTCCGTTAGCATCGGAGATCCGAGATAAGGGATTACGGAGTTAGTTTGGGTCCGGAGCCGGACGGTACCTACTTACCTTGCTTGTGTACCAGCTGCACTCTTGCCTTTTGTCTTTTTTCTAGTTGCTACCAAGACGATTTCTTTATGCCCATCAAAGGACCTCGAGATGCTAATCCACGAAAAACTATACGAGAAATGCGAAAGTACTCAAGTACGGAACGAGGGCGACCCGTGGAAATACATCGGTTTCTTACTCGTGCAAAGGAACTCTTTCTTGGCAACTTGGACAACTTAGAACGATGTTTGTCCCGCATATCAGACGGAAGATCGGGATCTTTACAAAAGGCTTTAGAAAGCTTTCGTCTCAATTCATATTGAGCCGCGAGCAATCTACGTATATGATCTCATAGATTTCGCTTATCCGACATCTTACTGAGTAAAAACCCTCATCTTTTAGCAAAAAAGCCGCTCCACGGTGGTAAGTCTCATCTTTTGTGTTGGCCGAAGTTACAATAGTCACATTGAACCCTTGAAGATGCTCGAAGATCTCGAAATGATCTTCCAGTTCCGGGAGAATTCGCAAAACTCCGTTTCCATCGAAAAAAGAATGGGGTTTTCCCTTATTTCGACCGGACAATAGAAGAAAGCCTTTAGTCTTATTGAGATTCTTACCAAAAAATTATACATTACCTGCACTCTAAGAGCGCTTTTTCGTTCAAAGTCTGTAGATTCTCTTTCATATCCAGTGTCTTTTTCGGACCCAAACGACTTTCCTGCTTGGATGCCCCTTTTTGCCTGAAAGCCGCGCGTCATCTCCATAGCCAATTTTCCAAATAGGATTCTTAAATCAGAGGCTGGTAATAACCTTATTTCACACGATCCAGGAAACTTCCATAACGTTGGCGTGATTCGGTTTGAGCAACGGATCCTGATGTGATACATCTTCGTAATGAAAATGGAGTGGAAACATCATGATGAGTTGGCTTTTCCGATTTTTTTGAGAATGTGCACTGTGAACTATCCGCTTACAAAATGATAGTGGATCGAACCAAAACTACCGTCTTCGCGTAAGATATTTGGCAGTGCCAAATACTTCTTTTAGAGGGTCTTCCTTAGCATCAAACACATTCCTCCCTCTTCGAGGCCTCATCTTGTTGTTTTACGGAAACAGAGGCCCGATCTTGATCATTAGAACCCGGACGTGAATGTTTACAGAAATCCTATCTTCCTATCGTAATTTAGGTATGAACCTAGTTACCCGGAGGAAAAAGGGATGGTTTCAGGGTTTGTAAACTTTGAAGGCAAGGCCGGAGGGAAGGTTCAGCGGGAAGGGTAGGTTTCATGGTCTAGAACCTACCAGGGAATAAAGGAGTCTAGGCCGGAAGTAGAAGCCTAACCGGGCTGCGAAGCAGGGTAGTCTTCTAGGTGAGGAGAGCTTTGATCTAGTCGAAGAATAGAACCGCTGCGCGGCCTCCGGGGCCTTTCTCTCTTTTCTAATATGAGGTATAGCCTAGCAACCTAGTTTGAAGCGTCTCACTCTTTACAGAGTGAGCCTCGTGAGAGTTTTTTAGAAACTGATCTTGGTCAAAACCTTGTCTTTACCTAACTGGGGAACGGTACTTGAATTATCTAAATCTCAGCGAGAGCTTTCTTACCGGAGCGGAGGCTACGAAGTAGTTTAGTAGAGAGTAGAATGGATGAACGTTTAGGATTTATTATATTATAGGATTTAGGCGAGTAATGTATAAGGCTCTTGGAGAAAGATCAAAATGAATGCCAGCTACAAACGAAATCAAGTATCTACTTGATTTAAAGAATCCAATAAAAGAGAATAAAAGTTTACCAATCCAAAGAGAGAATGTAGTAATATGAAAGAAAGAGTTTACGTCAAGTCAACGTTTTTAAATGAGTTATTAATTAATTGTTTCAAGTAATTTGAATTAGGCAGCGCAGTAGGGGAAGGGAGCAAAGCGACAGGGGTAGGAGGCTTGAGTCTAACTTCCAGTAGTCCTCCGACCTCCCAACTGGTGTCTATCCAATACCAATATAAGCATCTTCCATTCCAGTACGGTTACTACGCACACATCTTCTGCTTCGCAGCCTTTGCTTTGATTTGAAGCGAAATACGTTCAAGTCCCCTACTCCCCAGTTAGTTAGGTAGCCATCTGAGGGCCTACTTTATTTATGGAGGCTTTTTAGTCTTAGCAGAATTACCGTTCGCGTTCGGAAACCGCACTGTCCTTGGCTACCTCTATGCTGGGGCCGAATCCATTACAGATGAGATTCAAGACAGGATTTGTAATATGGGGAGTCTAACCCACTTTCTCCTTTACTTTAGGCTGCCTAGCGCCTAGGGACTGGGCGTGAACTCTTTCTCTCACTACTCATAGGATTCCTATCCCATCATCTAATAGTTCCGGGAATTGGCATTTTTCAGATGACTGACAAAAAGAAGTGGTCGTAGGTAGCGTGCTACCGGTTTTTTTTATCAATCTTCCTTATTTTGCATGGACTTCTTTATTCTAAATCTATATTTATGTTATGATTCTATATATTTAGATTTAGAATCTCTCTCTATATACACGTATACGAGATTTTCTTGTCTTATTGAACTAGAATATTGAATTATAGAAATTCAATTATATTGCCATTCGCCATTTCAAAACATGATTTTTTATCTACGCATGACTCAATTCTTTCTGCTAGCGAGCTGGGACTTGTTCTCTTTGCTTTGTCCCAATCATCTCCTTTTCTTTGCGCGCGCCTTAGTCATCCGGCAGTAGATACAAGAAAATCCTTATCTTCCGCTGCGCGGCCTCTCCTTAAGGAACTATTCTATCTTCGGTTCGCCCGATTGATCTAGTAGGTAGGCTCACATTAACCTATCGGCTCAGATAATAACTGATCCTGATCAATAGTTGAGTTGACTCTTTATAGCATAGCGGTCAAATCGATTCTTTGTGTGAAGCCTATATTCAATGAAAGGCATCATGGTTTTGTGTGCTATATATCCGTGTATCTGATTCTGGCAATCACCAGTGAAAGTTACTGATTGGGGCACTACTTAAGCTTAATAAACCTAAATTCTTTGATCTCTCGTATAAAATATCCTATTCGATTCGTTTGCTACCTTACTAGAGAAAGTCATGTTAGGCTAATGTAATGAGCTCCAATAGCCTCTTGGAGATACTCTTGGAGACTTTTGGAGAATAGTTTGAGCTCTGTTTCTTAATTGAGTTTAGCCCCCCCGCTTCGCTTCCCCCTCAACTTCTTGGCTTCTAACCTAAAAAACATTGATGGGTAACGCCCACGGAGCGGTAGGTAGAGAATTCTTCCAAGTAGCCTGCGAGTGAATGAGCTTTATGTACGGTTCTATTCCGGCAGGGAAGCCTAGGCTAGGGCTGCTAGGGCTAGGTTTGTTTTTACTCTTGCTACTTCACACTATCTGAACTCATATCTCTATTCTGATTCTGATATTGATTTTTTCAGGTTCGCTCGCCCTAGATCTAAATCTAAATCTCGTATATATAATATAATATGAAAAAGATTATCTACTCTACACCGGGCAGCCTTGAAACGTTCCCATTCGCTCTAACGAGCTCTACTGATCTAGACCAATCTTCGGAATCTCCTTACTAAGAAGACTCCTATTCAAGATCTCTTTTACTTTTTGCGTTAAGGTACTCTACCTTCATGCCAGTCAAAAGTCAGATCGATCAACAGTCGATCGTCTCTTCATGGCCTTTTGCTCTTTGGGTATCGGTACTGGGGGGGTCCTTTCCCACCAGCTTCCGGCCAATAAGGATACGTTTCGTGATTACTTGACTAAATGGGTAGAAGCTAGCCAAAACGACTTCTGAGGCTGTAATCAAGTTGATAAGTGAGCAAGTGTTCCGGATTGCCACTTTTTATTCTCAATATAAAAGCCTAAATTCGCTTCAAGGAGGATTCTTATCTTATTAGTATTAGTAGAGCTGGAAAAGTGCAATTAAGGTTTGCTAATCTACCTACCGCTCCGTGGGTTCAATGGCCAAGCAGCCAATCGGACGATCATCCAACTCTTTCCTAAAATAAAAGTGGGATGAATGGGGGAATTGGGCTGAAAACCTCCCTAACATGCTTTGGACTTCTAGATCCATTAGTCATTTCTAGTCTTAATATTAAGACTTTCTTTTCCAAATTCTGCAACATCCATTATCTATTATCTATTGTGGAGTTGAGGTCGTAACTTCTGGAGAGCTATGTAACCCCTCTGCAAGAGTTCTAAAAGCACAAGGCACTGATCTTGAGGTTAAAAAACAATGAAGGAAGCTCGTTGCCACGACTGAAACATGTTAGAGGAGCTAAGACTTGCCTTTCTCCACGAACAAAAAGACTGTATATAGAAAGATTGATAGAAAAAGTTGAGGATACGATCGTTTCAACCTGGGGATCTAGTCCTTAGAAGGCAGAAGTTGTTGTACATCTAAATAAATTTGATCCGAATCTAAAAAACTATATCGGTATCGGTAAATTTGCTTATAAGCTGTAAACATGTGAAGGGCCCCGGACTTTCAATGCCTCCGATCTAAAGTTATTTTACCCCCCCAGACTTTGCAGATGATCCAATCAGTGGTCAAAGAGGAAGAAGTTTAGAACTGTCGGAAAAGGTCGTCGTGCCACCGTCACCGTGAGAGATTTACATTAACCCAGGTTGCTTTTCTAATGTGAATGTTTTGCTCCTTACTAAAGTCGTTGCTTTTCTTTTTTTTAATCCATCTTCTTTTTGGCCAATAATTTACTATCAACGCCCGTCTGAAACACACTATTACCTTGACCGGGGTAGTCCCTGTTTGAACGGCACCTAGACGTTCAAAAAACAAGATTCAAGATTTTCGATACTACTTTGATAAACGATAAACTTCGTTGCCTTTTCATATTAGATAACTACCGGCAGCCTAGGCTGCGAAGCAGATTCACAAATTCTCCTGAGATTCTTAATACTAAAAGAAAATGCACATAGAACAAGCAAGATTTCTCACAAAGAGCGAGATCGGCGACCGTAAATCTATTGCTACTGATTACCTGAAGCAGGACTCTTTGACTAGCATCCTCTAGTATAATAACTCGCGGAACACAGGATTTACTTCAGTTTCAGTGAAGGTGTCGAAGCTCAGTGGCTTTTTCTCAGGAAGATAGAGGAGGGCCGCTGGTGTCTCGACGACTAAGTTAGAAGGAGCAGGTGGAAGTTCCTTGTGCGTTCCGGTTTGGGGCTTATTGTTCTGAATGGATGGACTATCGCGACGGTACAAAAACCTTCACTATTCTATTAGCAAGACGAGAATACAATAGCAAAATCGTCTGATCGGCTTCACTTCAGCCTGAGATACCATATTCGCAGAGAGCGCACTTCAGGGGCAGCTAACATACCAAAAGGTCGAACAGAAAGAGTCCATTCATGAGTGAGGACAGGATCCCAGATATTGGTATTGGCTGGCTTATTGATGACATTATCTCCTGCCTGTATGGATAAGAAAGAGTCTAAGCTCGATCCGCCTTCACTTTCACTGAACTTACACAATTTCTTTAGTTAGACCTAAACTAATATAGACTCAGAGGCCAATAGTTCCGACTATCGAATCAAAGCAAAGAAGAAAGAAGCGAAAGCTATACTGTATATACGCTATTGCCCGATCATAGCTGTCTTATGCCATTCGAGTAGGGATTGTAAATAAACTTTGACAATCTTGGCTGCGGATCAACTCGTAATCAGTATTTTGAGAGGGGGATTTTTGAGTATAGTTGACTCTGATTTGTGATCTATTGCTGGAAATGGAAAGAAAACCCTGATCGGTCAATGAAAGCCTGTCTTTGCGGTTGCTATCGGCCGATCCTATAAGCTACTCACTTCGTCCGCTACGCGGCCATGCTTTGAGAAAGAGGATTGCGAAGTTAGGCTCGACCTACGGGAGAGGTTGATCTCGACCTACGGGAGAGGTTGATCTCGACCTACGGGAGATATGAGCCGATAGAAGAGAGGGTATATGAGCCTAATAGAGAAGCAAATCATGCGAAGCGAAGGGCTCGAACTATCCATCCATAGCTGGAGCTTACTATAGAATAGAGCCGTAAAAAAGCATCCAACCCATAAGTCTACTAAGTACTCGTGTGCTTATGCGTTCGTTGCCTTTCCCAACTATCCATCCGATCCGCTTTTCTTTTATGGCTTGCTCTTGCTGGATTAGCTATCGCGCTTGCTTGAAGATCCTTTTGTCTCTTTCTTTGGTTGGTTAGCTATAGCTAGTGTCATTGGCAAAAATTAGCTTGTAAAAGAGGTATGTCCTACCATGTAGGTACCTAATGGAAACCTCGATTAAAAGTTCGGATCAAGGGAAGCGTTAGACCTTATTAAAAGAGAAACTCTCATTTGAACCTATTTCAAAAATGAACGAAAAAGACCGATGTACCAGGAGACCCGCCTTCTCAACCTTCCGTCGATCCACATGTCTGTCTGTGAAACGACAGATAGGATTGAGCTGAGCCTTGACCTTGTCAGTGAGACTGGAACAGAAGTAGGTCAAATTGTTCTATAGGAACTTGTAGACTTCCGATTTGACCTGACCCACAACCGGACCACCAGCTTACTGAACAGGTAAGAAGCTATCATTTCTCCATGGACCCAAGGCCAAGGATAATGATAGAAGCTCGCCCCTACCATCACCGAGAGTCTTCATAAAACTATCTCCCCGGACAGGGACAATACCTTAAAGGGGTACGTCCTCGTCCCTCCACCCTCCACCAGACGACTCAGATCTTGTCCAGCCACCGCTCACTGAGGTTTGAATATACACTAATCGAGGCCGCGCAGCGGATTCTTTCATACTACCACAGACTCAGCCGCTGCAGCAGTATCCTCATCGGATAGAGATTAAGATACTACTATTTTCGACATATGTTTCACTAGCCTTGGGTGGAATAAGATTAGCAGTGAAAGGAGCCGCATCAAAGGGCTCCGAAGGAGTGAGCTCGTTATCGTTAGAGCGAAGGCCACCCAGTGACTACTTCTACGCCTCCGGGATCTGAAAGAGTGAGACGATATCTTTCTAGTCGAATTGTAGAAGAGGATATATGAGACGTTAGTCGAATCCACCCTCCGGGTAGGCGAATCTATTGGAGAGCGTTTGCGTAGTTGAGTTATTCCGAGTGATTAGCTTAGGCAAAGAGAAACGTTCTTTGTATTAACATGCCAGAAATGCCAAAGAAAAGTCAAGTTATTAGATTTTGGGATTTGTAATTTCTTCTTTACTAGAAAAAGGCTTGGTTAATTTAGCATTGGCGAGTTCAGATTTCAGATCAGATTACCTATTCCCTTTTTTGGTAAAGTTTTCAGATAATCCTTCGGGAGTATGCAAAGGGCTTCTTATTTGCGACTGGCCAAACTTGCCCTAAACTTTTGACCTTGTTCCTAAACTCATTATTTAAGGTCTTAGGTAAATCCTTTGCGTAGAACAGAAATGCTTTCTTAGGCCCTTTTCTTTTAATTAGTGCTACGCTAAACTCACTGACCTAAACTAATTGGGAGTGTCCCTAGTCGCACCCCAGAGAGGCTGTTCCCCTAACATATCCTAAAGAAGGGCCCCAGTCGCCTCCCGCTTAATCTTTCGTTTCATTTCACTAGGTAATCCTATAACGATTCTATATTGGACTTCCGAAGTCAAAAGATTCAATTCAAGATAAGAAACGCTCAACTGAACTACGTGACTCTGATAACCGCTAAACTGAACTGGCCTCTTGCAGCTTATACCTTGAAAGAGATATAGGCAAAGAAAGAATAGTATACCATACCAGCAATGAAATGTATTGCCAGTTGGCTTGGCCAGTGAGCGGTTAGCGCCGCTCAGTTTCTTCTTTAGAGCGAAGCGACGGCGTTATTGGATTACTAATTCTTTGTTTTGGCTGAATTGGAAGGGCTTGGCAAAGCAAAGCTAATATGTGTATGTGAGTAGTTTAGCTGTCTAATTAGTGAACAAAGTCCCGACTTGGCTTGGATCTTGGCTCAACGAGAAAAGAAACTAGTATTCTTATCCGATAATAACTATACGTAGTTATCCGATAAGAATACTATGAAACTTAAACTTTGATTTGCTACGCGGCGTTCGATTTGAGATAATCGCTATATCTATTATATAATCTACTACGTAGCCTGAATATACTATTTAATTTCGGCTTTCACAGCGAATAAAGATCTAAAATGCCATCTATTATCTATTGCATTACATCTCCAGTTGCAAGGCGCTACTCTTCTTACTTGAGGACTTGAGTGGGACGGATGGGAGAAGCCTCACTGCGTTATCTCCGGACTGGTCACGGGTTAATCTGGGCTTCACGTATGGCTTACCGTACTAGCGATTCCAGCTTGATGCAGGCGCCTGGCCTTGCTTTGTCGAGTAGCACGTGTGTAGGGCATTCTGACTTGAATAAAAGAAAAAGAGAACCTCAGGCTTCTCAGCGGGCAGAATCCCTGGTTGCAACTAAACACGATGGCCCATAAACTATAATGAAAGGCAAGATTAACCAACACCGCACGAGCCACCTGTATCCTAGAAGCAAGAGAGTCCGCGTGATTACCAAGATTAATGTAAGGACCGCTTTGCATCGAATCGAATTCACGGGTAAACGATGGCCTGACTTACTTAATTTGACTGGCGACCCAAGTTCAGTATCCCGTCAGTCGATTGACTAGTTAATCTTGATCTGAGACTCATTAGTGAGAGCCGGGTGGTTCTTAGCCCTTGGAAGTTTAGATCTCTTTTATTTTACATAAATATTGATTTCTGAGGCAGATTGCTTAGCATGACATCTACATCTCTTGAGAGCGTATTGTCCAGCTTGAGAAGGGCAGATATGTGTGAGTCACGCTTCTGGATCAAAAGTGAAACGGAGAAAATCAAAAGAAAGATTTACTGCCTTTCAATAAGAAGTTGACGTTCTTTCTAAGAGCCTGTGAACTACTTGCCTACTGCTACCTGGTCAAATTCAAATAAAGAAGGCATTCGGATCAGATCTTGACTTGAATTAGTGAATTAGCTTTAGGCGCCATTTAGGCCCAAGTTATCGGCAATAGGTTAATATAGGCTTAGGCTGCCGTACGGTAGAGGTTCATTAGACTAACTTCAGAGTTTATTCTAGACCCTTTTTGCCCATGGATAAATATCGAAAAACTCCGTCTTAGTAGGGGTTAGGGTGCCGGCCGGTAGGTAGAGGCATATTAGATATGAATGAGGCTACCGGAGGCTGCCGGGAGGTATATCTCTTAGGCAGAGAAACTTCTTTTATCCGCTACGCGGCCTATAACATATAAGAAATTGGAAATTTAGATTAGTTTATGTAATTCTGAGCTATTTAGAGCGAAGGAGATCCGCTGCGCGGCCTACGTGGCCTCCGGGTAGGATCTAGTGAGACGATAGTCGAATATCTGAAAGAGAAGGCCGCGAACTACGTGAGCGGATAGACTTTTCAAAGGCTAGTGAGCCTACTAAAGAAGAAAGAGAAAGAAGGCTATCTTGTTGAGTTGATCGTCGAATGCAATGAAATGCGTGGTGCGCTCCTTCGTCGCGCCCTAAGAATTGAACTCTTTCATTTAACAAATCTCAGATCAAATAAGAAATAGAATAAGAAAAGATACAATATGTGAAGCTTAGCCCAACCTTCTCCTTTTTCAGAAGTTTCAATCAATTAGCTTTTACAGAAGCGATCTTCTAGGGTCATAAGCTCTCTGATCTTGGCTTTGAGGATGCTCATGTTGTGTTGAAGTAAACTACTTCAATTAAAAAGAAGATATCTTTAATAAGATCAGTTCTCAAGAGAATGAGTTCAGCTTTGAAGATAACAAATTTAAGTAGGACAATAAGAGCTCACTCCATTTGAGGACCACCCGAGACGAAGGAAGGGGCAGAGAAGAACCGTAGATGGCGTCTACCTCTACCAGCGGAAACAGCAATGGAGAACTTGCTTAGGTAATAGCAACAATGGGACAACAGTTAGACAAGGACGAAGGCCGCGCAGCGGAGGATACTTGTGAGCCTTAATAAAGAAGCGAAGATATGAAAGAGTGAGACGAGAGTAGAAGTAGGTGAGCCCGAGAGGATCTCAAATAGTGAGTCACGCCAGTGACGAAGGAAGAAGGTTAGATAATAGGCTTCCGTTTCCCTTTCTTTGATTCATTCGCTGATCCGCTACGCGGCCTTGACTTTATTCCAGTGGATAAGGGACAGCGTCTGTTCCATTCCAATAGAAGCGCTAACACAAGAAAACCGCTAAGACATAATAAAATCCGTATATCGATTAGAAAGCGTACTCTTTCTATCCTCGTTCGTGAGCCATGGGCAGTCGGTCTAGGCAAAAGAAGAAGGCCGCGAACTACGTGAGCGGAAGATAATCAATAGAAAGAGAAGAATAAAAACCTTATCCAATCGGTAAAGGCCACCCTCCGGGTAGGTTGCTATCTGTTGGCCGCGCAGCGGTGCTATCTACGCGCAGCGTATTCTCAATTTCCACCCAATCCTAATGCAGTAGCTCACCGAAGGCAGGCCCTTCACCAATAGCAATGGAAGCCTGAGTTGTAACAGCATAAGTAGTTTCCTAAGCACCACACCTCCTCCTTCCGAATTTCCTACTTGACCAGGACTGATAGGACCACTACGGGACTTACCAAATTCTGCACCTAAAAAGCAAGCGATAGGGGAATGGACATACATCTGAAACAGCTCACCCACCAACTGCTAAACATACGGACAGCCTACATACAAACCTTCCATATCCATAGTTGGAACGCTTTACGGCGCCATGATCACACGTTATAAGGAAGGCCGCGTAGCGGACTCGTAAACCTAAGATTCTCTCTCTATTCGAGCTTTGATGAGACCTTGAACTAAGGTTTCACAACTGGATTCAAGGTCTGTCTTAGTCTCACTGCGGCCTGTATGACATCGTTCTAATAATAATATAATAAAGCTTCCAGAAAAAAGGCTCTCTGTTCCTCTTCAAAAACTATTCAACGACCAGAAACATTCACTTCAAACTTTCTCATTCACACCGACCAGCATTGGCTTCATTTTGACCTCTTACGCTTCGCGCCCCAAAAAAAAAGGGTGATGTAGCCAAAAAAAGAGCCAACCCTAGAGAGGCCGTAAGCGAGACCCAGATCCTCCCAGTAGCACCAGCAACAGCAAAGAAGCTACCACCTGATCTTGACCCAAAATTCAAAGTAGAAACTCCGCTGCGCGGCCTTTCTTCGGGTGCCTGGCTTTTCTTATTCGTGTCCGTCCGGCCCCAGCGCCTACCCAAATGATTCTATTCGTTCCGACAACTTCGATCAACCGACGATCGATCGGGCGGTTGGGAAGGGATGATTAGCGGATAGGATAGATAGATTAGACTTTTGTTTTGGACTGATAGAAAGGAAAGGCAAACCCAGCAGCAGCCCTCTTTCTCCACTCATTAAACTGAGAAGTTTCAGTTACTCGTAGCGGAGGAAGAGCTAGGCTCAGTAAAGCAGTTCTTCTTTTACAACAAACAAAGAATTCGATCCAGTACTACGAGAAATTGAAAATGTTCGATCTGCCATGAACAAAGTCACCTGTATATAACCGAGAAGGATCCCTGTTGATAAGCACCGGATGACCAAGGCGCTAGTCGAAAAGAGAGAAGGCGAGCGAGCCATATGCTTTCCGGGTAGTGAATAGGAATATTAAGGCTCTTGGATCTGAAATAGTGAGCCTCATATTAGAAGAAAGGCCCGTAGGGAAGATTCAATATCAATAGTGAAGGCCGCGAAGCGGATTTCATCAATCGAAAGGCCGTAGGAGCAGAATAAGTCGAATCTCCAAAGGCTATCTACTATTTTTTATATAGTCGAATGTACTTCGTTGATTCGCATACGAAGAAAGAGAGAGTATCGTGACAAAGAGGGCCGCAGGAATGGAACAAAAAAATGCCTGCGCTCCGCTAAGCCTCCATTAGTAGTGGCCTCTACTCGCAAGCTCGTAGCCTCACTTAGACATGGCAAAACGTCGTATATAGGTATATAGAAAGAAGCTATTCACCCAAGACATTTCTATGTAAACTTGAATGAATGATTGAATATTGAATTCAAAGGAAAGATTCCGTTGCTGAATGATATGGTAGCGCCTTCTTAGATTAGAGAAAGAGAAAGGTTCTAGATTAGTAAGCGTTAATCCTATCGTAGTAGTTCAGCAGGCCGTCGAAGAATATCATTATAATATATATATTATTATGATAAAAAAAGTATATATGATAAAAAAAGGGTACGAAGGCCACCCGGAGGGTAGGTCAAGAGTGAGACGCTAGTCCAAACGGCCCGGAGGGTAGGTTCTGTATGTAATAGTGAGACGATAGTAGAAGGCTAGAATAGTGAGCTGATAAGCGAATCTCTCCGAGATTCGACTGTAAGGCTAGAATAGTCGACATTGCTTCGCAACCTTTTTACTTTTGAAACGAATTTAAAGACCGGGTGCCTTTCACTTTGATGTCCCGATCCCGCGAGATGTGAGGAAGGGCTTACACTCACGGAACTCACCCGAAGAGCCCCTGGCGAGCTAAGTTGTCGAGATCGAGGCTCACCTCACAACGTAGACTCAAGCATTGCTTTAGTGGTTGTCAGGTTAGCGAGAGGTCAAATTGGTGAAGTCGGGGCCCTCGGTCAATTTACCAGTCCTTTCTATCAGTCAGTAGTTACCTCGCTGGCTCCTAGGATTTCATTGAACTCCGGATCCCTTCGAGCTTTCCCTTTACGCGGAAGCTACGGAACAAAGCCGACCCGGATTCTTATTCTAATAAGTGAGTGAGGTTAGGCCTGAGAGGTAACAACTCCGCCTGTTCACTCTTCGCTCCTATACCGCTAACCGCTCTGAAAAAGAAAGAATTCTTCTCAGTCACAAGTTTGAAAAAGCGTATTTTATTATATTAGGGTAGTCTTCTAGGCTGCTCTGCCCTTAGGTAGGATGCCGGGAGGATTAGGCTGAGTACGGTAGAGCTGTTAGCTGGAGGCCGCGATAATAGAGAATTCAAAATCTTACCTTCGCTTATTTATTAAGGCTCATCTATCGGCTCACTATTCCATATCCTTCAAATCAAAGTTTACCAAACTACGTTTGCATCCGCTGCGCGGCCTTTCATAGTTTCTAACGTAGTTTACAAATTCTTTCCTTAACAAACTACGAACTACGTTTTCCAAACTTCCTAAACTGATTTGTAGCTTTGCTAACTCTAACTCAATCTTTATTGGTGGGAGTTTAGCGTTTACCTCGAACTCAGGGCTAAACGTTCAAAGGGGAAGAGCGAAGCTTAAAAGGAGAGCTTTTATCTCTACAAATCGAAAGGCCCGTAGGGGTTTCATAGTAGTGGATTACTTGACTGGGAGTGAATTCATTACTTTTTTCTTAATATTCCGCAAATCAGATCAACGATTACCGTTCTCCCCTTTGCGAACGTACTAGGGAAAAAGTAGTTTCCTAATTGCTGGCTGCGGATGTCTTTTTCAATAGAAGATTACCTACTACGCTAGGATAGTAATTAGTTGAGTACGGATAGTAATGGGCCAATAGAGACTTTCATTCTTTTATGCTTCGAAGATTGTATGTGTGAAGCATATAGCTATCTTTCACTTGATATGAAACCTTCTCTATATATACGCTAAAGGGCAGCGTAGCGGGGGTCAGCGGTAGGCAGAGAACTTGAACGAAGTGATCTGAGCCGATAGGCGAAGATGAAGCGATAGGTAGGTGACTGGAACGGTAGTTCTATGACTGTACCGGTAGGTAGATTTACGAAGGATACTTGGAGGCTGCGAAGCAGACGAATCCATATATAGACTCTCTTTGGCCCAAAAGATTCTCTGAGCACTGCTTGCTGGGAACCCTGCTGCCTGGGTTTTTTATAAGAGATTCAAGTCAGAAGTAATAAGATAAGGATCACTCTAAACATAAACACTCTCTACTTCGACTGGCTAAAAAAATTACCGTAGTTCGACTAGCTATTCACCTGTTCGACTAATTAATGTATTAGATTCTCAGATGCTTTCGCCTGCAGATCCTACCCACCGCCTACATTCGACTAGCGTCTCACCGCTGCGCGCCCTTCTAAGCATACGACTCACTATTACATATCCTTCTAAGCACCCTCTACTTCGACTAACGTCTCACAGCTTATCAGCTCAACGTATCCGCTGCGCGGCCTCTCGTCTCACATCAAAGCCGGAGGGTAGGCTTCGAACCTTTCTCAACTCAGCAGAATTCCCTAAAGTTCGACTAAGCGTCTCACATCTCCCGGGTCGAACCCTAAGTTCGCCCTTACAATATAGATAGGCGTCTCACCTAGAATGTAAATATTAGTCAATAATCTACTACGTAGCCTTTCATTTGGAGACTTCTCGCTCACCTACGACTGATTCCGCTACGCGGCCTTCGTAGCCTCATTGACGTAATTTCTTTTTTGAGCTAGCTCGTGTTATCTTCTTTGAGGTAACGTGGTGGCTGTATGAACTGTTCAGGTCTTCGGATTCTATTCAATGAGGAGAATTCAGAATTCATAGATTCATTCGGAATAGAAGTAAGGCTGGGTAGGACGCGCAGCGTATGTAATTTTGAGTCTTGTTAGACGAAGGCCCCGTAGGGGATAAGAAGGAAAGGAGATCAGATCAAATCTTTTAGATAGCATGAGTGCCTTCTTGCCTCCAAAGTCGGCCCTTCCTTTTGTTGGAGATTCAGGCCCGTAGGTGTTCAGAGCTTGAATCGCCTTAATCCCAGGCCGCGCAGCGGAAGAGCGCTGATTACTTTCTATCTGAAAAAAGAGTCTTCCCTCCCAGACCCGGGCTTAGTGCATTGATGAGTAGCTTTTCGTTCTTGCTTTACTGACTGACCGGCTGTGTTTTGATTCGAGTGAGTCAATATCAGAAGAAGCGGTCACGAGTTTTTGCCTTTTTGATGTTCAGTCGAAGCTTTGAATCGAGAAAGGTTTCACTCTGCCTACTGGCAGCACTCAATTCAATAGAGCAACGGCATCTCAATCTCAAGGAAACCGGAATTCACGTAGTTCGGCAGCTGTAACGATAGGAGTTTCAGGCTTAATATATCGTGAGTATGCGGGGAAGGAGGCAGTTCCCGGCAAGGAATAGCTAAGTTTAGATTAAGCCTTTCTCGGGCTTGTTTTTTAAAACTGTGAATTTTTCCTGTTGTTTCATTCCAGTACCAGGCGCAAGGTTGTGCAACAAAGCAAGTGCCAGCGATTTCTCTGTTCTCGGAATCTAAGTAGGCGGGAATCAATTTCGGATCGAACGAGCTAGACCGAACCACCGCCCTCGGACTCGGCAAGGTAACAGTGAGAACACTCACTCCACACTTTTGCGAAATGAAGACCAACGCTACTCTCTTTTATGAGCTGCTCTGTATTCTATTCTGGATGCTACTCCGCTGCGCGGCCTTCTGATCTGACACAAGGCTATATGGCGGCATAGCTGCGGACAAAAAAGCTGTTCCGGCTTAGCTTAGCCTCTTTCTCTATCGAAGCTATCTTTTCTCTATTCTTTCTATATCTACATTTCGATATATATTATATATTAAAATTGAACCAGTGGGAAAAAGATGCCACACTAAGAAAGCAATCGCCAATGACCGACGATGTGAATAAGCCTTGCTCTTGCTGGCAGGAATGTTCCTGGATTTTCTTACTAGATGAGTCACGATTGAAAATGAACACCGAGCACAAGAGATCCAAGCGGCATAAGAGAAAGGCTATAGGTTTTTTATGTTTATGAATCAGACGCACAAGACATCGGAGAAAGGCCACGAAGCCGCCTACGGCGCAAAGGGCTGTGCGTGCTAACGCGCTTAGGCTTTCTAGCTAGTGCACTCAGCCAGTGAGAACTGGCTCCGCTACGCGGCCTATTCTTCCATGCAATGAGCTAGCCCGCCTCTGACCTCTTACTCTTAATATTAAGAGGCTCGTCCATTGCATTGCTTCTTTGCTCGTTACTAAAATGAAAATAACTCCTGATAGAACAGACCAGAAAGGGATTAGAATATAGTCTTGGACTGGGATCCGGATCTCAGAGTTTTCCTTCCGCTTCCTTCAGCTGCAAGAACTATCTCATCTGTACCTCTTTACCGCTACGCGGCCTTCAAGTACCGATCTTCTATCACAGGAACCTTGCAAGAAGTGCCCTTTTAGTCTGAAAATTGACACGTAAGTCAATCTTTTGAGATGAGAGAGTTAGACTCTTCGTAAGATAACTGAAGCTCTGACGATATGTAATTATGAGAATGAGACGAGGCGTAGAAGGCCACCCGGAGGGGAGACTAACGTCGAATGTAGGGTACGAAGTAGAGGGTGGTTTCTGTAGGCTCTTGGAGATGTCAGAGTGAGTCGTATGCTTAGAAGGATCGACCAACGGGAGATGTGAGCCGTTAGGCGAAGATATATGTGAGCCCCTAGGGGAGAACGGTAGGTAGAGAACTAGACCGGTAGGTCGATAAGTAAGCAAAGAACTTGTACTATTGAAAGACTCTCTTTCTCTTAGCGGGTAAGAAGCGATCTCTCTCTCTCATACAAGACTTGAACTGTCTATGAGCAAAACGATTAGGTTAATCTTCTATAAATTCCCGTTCCGGTTCGCTAGCTTCGTTGTATGTGTATGGACTCGTACAAGAAGAAGACGAAGAAGTATGAACTTTCTCATTGAAGGCCGCGTAGCGGTTGTAGTTTTCGGAGTTAGACCAAAATCCCTTTCCTTTAGCCGGTTTGGCTGGCATGCCAAAGAAAAGCGCTCCGTGGGAATCGTTTGAGGCGTAGCTTAGCTAATACCAAATGTAAACGCCAAAATCAAGTTGAAGGTAACTTTTGATAGCTTAGTAATTGAGTTTAGCCAAAGAAGATCTTACTATTACCTGCGTAGCGAAGTTTTAGCTGTTTATGAATTAATTTTAGGTTAAATATGCTTCTCTTTTAATATTGATTTTATGAAATATTGAGCCGAAAGAGAGAAAGTTGAAAGAGATCATTATTCCTAGACTTGAAGAGCGTCGATGTTAAGTAGATCTAGATATTAAGAAGCATAGCGACGCTAATGTAAACTTGAAACTTAATGCTTCTCTTTTGAAACGAATCAAAGAAACTTATCTTTTTAACCTACTTTTTACCTACTCACTCACCTGAATTTAGGGCCAATAAAAATCAAAGAGAAAGGCTAATGACAAAACCAATTCGTTTTGGTTCAATTGCTGGTACTGACTGCTTTATTATACCTACAGCGGTAATCGTTCTTGCCGCGCCAAAGTAATGGATAAGAGGTTGTGTTGTGGCTTTGCCATTCATTCTCGCGGGACTAGCCGGAAGATTAATTCCCGGATCTTTACAAAGACCGGATCTGGTCAAAGTTTAATAGTAGCTACTGGCCAATCAGTTTAGGTCAAAGGATTAGCTACCTATATCTCGGGCGACCCGAATAGTAAACGTATCTATCTATATTAAAGAAAAGTTGAATAGAAGAGTACGGAGCTCCTACTGAATTTAATAATTTAATAGCTTTGAATTGGCCAAAGAAAAGAATAAGGCCGCGCAGCGGTCAGCTAATCGTTGTGTTAAGAAAAGCAAAATAGCTCTTTTGAATCCGCATCTAAAGAAGTCAGAAAAGACCTCAAAGCTCAACTATCAAAGCAGCTCAACTCAGAACTGAGATACTCTTTGATTTTAGAAACGAGAACCGCTCTAACGTTTAGTTTAGGCAAGTTTCTAACTCATAACAGGATTCTAAAAGCTAACGCTCTAACGTAAACTTCTCGTTCAAGGCTGCGAACGAAGCCGGAGGGTAGGTCAAAATAGTTTGAACTTTATGGATGCCCTATTCATAGCTGAATATTTGCTGCGCTAGCTAATATGTTATTTTTGCCATTACCTTTATAGTTTTTGTAGGTTGCTACGTTCATTAACCCATGCCTCTGTTGTACCCGAAACCTAGAGAAGACTCTCTCTCTATTAGTGACCCGCTACTCTTTTCTTGCAGCTCATACCTGAATATATAGATAGGTAACCGCTAACCTCACATACGCTCGTACTTCGCTTATCAGCTAAACGTATCGAAGACTATCGGCTCACTCTTATAGACACATAGCCTACATTCGATTCGCCCTTAAATAGAGATAGGCATCTAACAGTATAGTTCGCCTATCGGCTCTACTTCTGTTGGACTCTCACTACCACCTACCTAAAGGCCTTCGTCGGACCCTCGCATCCTTCTAGTAACCTTCTCATTAAAAGTACATTTTGAGGCTTTTTTCAAAACCAAATTGGCACTAGAAACGCTCAACGATAAAATAAGAACGTAGTTATCCGATATCCGATAAACGCTCAACAGCAGTAGCTAAAAGGAGAAACCAAAGAAGACCTAAACTGAGTAATCGGCCCAAGATCTATCTCTCTTTTTCTTTTAATCAAAAAAGCCGGAACAGCTTTTTTGTCCGCAGCTATGCCGCCATATAGCCTTGTGTCAGATCAGAAGGCCGCGCAGCGGAGTAGCATCCAGAATAGAATACAGAGCAGCTCATAAAAGAGAGTAGCGTTGGTCTTCATTTCGCAAAAGTGTGGAGTGAGTGTTCTCACTGTTACCTTGCCGAGTCCGAGGGCGGTGGTTCGGTCTAGCTCGTTCGATCCGAAATTGATTCCCGCCTACTTAGATTCCGAGAACAGAGAAATCGCTGGCACTTGCTTTGTTGCACAACCTTGCGCCTGGTACTGGAATGAACAACAGGAAAAATTCACAGTTTTAAAAAACAAGCCCGAGAAAGGCTTAATCTAAACTTAGCTATTCCTTGCCGGGAACTGCCTCCTTCCCCGCATACTCACGATATATTAAGCCTGAAACTCCTATCGTTACAGCTGCCGAACTACGTGAATTCCGGTTTCCTTGAGATTGAGATGCCGTTGCTCTATTGAATTGAGTGCTGCCAGTAGGCAGAGTGAAACCTTTCTCGATTCAAAGCTTCGACTGAACATCAAAAAGGCAAAAACTCGTGACCGCTTCTTCTGATATTGACTCCACTCGAATCAAAACACAGCCGGTCAGTCAGTAAAGCAAGAACGAAAAGCTACTCATCAATGCACTAAGCCCGGGTCTGGGAGGGAAGACTCTTTTTTCAGATAGAAAGTAATCAGCGCTCTTCCGCTGCGCGGCCTGGGATTAAGGCGATTCAAGCTCTGAACACCTACGGGCCTGAATCTCCAACAAAAGGAAGGGCCGACTTTGGAGGCAAGAAGGCACTCATGCTATCTAAAAGATTTGATCTGATCTCCTTTCCTTCTTATCCCCTACGGGGCCTTCGTCTAACAAGACTCAAAATTACATACGCTGCGCGTCCTACCCAGCCTTACTTCTATTCCGAATGAATCTATGAATTCTGAATTCTCCTCATTGAATAGAATCCGAAGACCTGAACAGTTCATACAGCCACCACGTTACCTCAAAGAAGATAACACGAGCTAGCTCAAAAAAGAAATTACGTCAATGAGGCTACGAAGGCCGCGTAGCGGAATCAGTCGTAGGTGAGCGAGAAGTCTCCAAATGAAAGGCTACGTAGTAGATTATTGACTAATATTTACATTCTAGGTGAGACGCCTATCTATATTGTAAGGGCGAACTTAGGGTTCGACCCGGGAGATGTGAGACGCTTAGTCGAACTTTAGGGAATTCTGCTGAGTTGAGAAAGGTTCGAAGCCTACCCTCCGGCTTTGATGTGAGACGAGAGGCCGCGCAGCGGATACGTTGAGCTGATAAGCTGTGAGACGTTAGTCGAAGTAGAGGGTGCTTAGAAGGATATGTAATAGTGAGTCGTATGCTTAGAAGGGCGCGCAGCGGTGAGACGCTAGTCGAATGTAGGCGGTGGGTAGGATCTGCAGGCGAAAGCATCTGAGAATCTAATACATTAATTAGTCGAACAGGTGAATAGCTAGTCGAACTACGGTAATTTTTTTAGCCAGTCGAAGTAGAGAGTGTTTATGTTTAGAGTGATCCTTATCTTATTACTTCTGACTTGAATCTCTTATAAAAACCCAGGCAGCAGGGTTCCCAGCAAGCAGTGCTCAGAGAATCTTTTGGGCCAAAGAGAGTCTATATATGGATTCGTCTGCTTCGCAGCCTCCAAGTATCCTTCGTAAATCTACCTACCGGTACAGTCATAGAACTACCGTTCCAGTCACCTACCTATCGCTTCATCTTCGCCTATCGGCTCAGATCACTTCGTTCAAGTTCTCTGCCTACCGCTGACCCCCGCTACGCTGCCCTTTAGCGTATATATAGAGAAGGTTTCATATCAAGTGAAAGATAGCTATATGCTTCACACATACAATCTTCGAAGCATAAAAGAATGAAAGTCTCTATTGGCCCATTACTATCCGTACTCAACTAATTACTATCCTAGCGTAGTAGGTAATCTTCTATTGAAAAAGACATCCGCAGCCAGCAATTAGGAAACTACTTTTTCCCTAGTACGTTCGCAAAGGGGAGAACGGTAATCGTTGATCTGATTTGCGGAATATTAAGAAAAAAGTAATGAATTCACTCCCAGTCAAGTAATCCACTACTATGAAACCCCTACGGGCCTTTCGATTTGTAGAGATAAAAGCTCTCCTTTTAAGCTTCGCTCTTCCCCTTTGAACGTTTAGCCCTGAGTTCGAGGTAAACGCTAAACTCCCACCAATAAAGATTGAGTTAGAGTTAGCAAAGCTACAAATCAGTTTAGGAAGTTTGGAAAACGTAGTTCGTAGTTTGTTAAGGAAAGAATTTGTAAACTACGTTAGAAACTATGAAAGGCCGCGCAGCGGATGCAAACGTAGTTTGGTAAACTTTGATTTGAAGGATATGGAATAGTGAGCCGATAGATGAGCCTTAATAAATAAGCGAAGGTAAGATTTTGAATTCTCTATTATCGGCGGCCTCCAGCTAACAGCTCTACCGTACTCAGCCTAATCCTCCCGGCATCCTACCTAAGGGCAGAGCAGCCTAGAAGACTACCCTAATATAATAAAATACGCTTTTTCAAACTTGTGACTGAGAAGAATTCTTTCTTTTTCAGAGCGGTTAGCGGTATAGGAGCGAAGAGTGAACAGGCGGAGTTTGTTACCCTCTCAGGCCTAACCTCACTCACTTATTAGAATAAGAATCCGGGTCGGCTTTGTTCCGTAGCTTCCGCGTAACGGGAAAGCTCGAAGGGATCCGGAGTTCAATGAAATCCTAGGAGCCAGCGAGGTAACTACTGACTGATAGAAAGGACTGGGTAAATTGACCGAGGGCCCCGACTTCACCAATTTGACCTCTCGCTAACCTGACAACCACTAAAGCAATGCTTGAGTCTACGTTGTGGAGGTGAGCCTCGATCTCGACAACTTAGCTCGCCAGGGGCTCTTCGGGTGAGTTCCGTGAGTGTAAGCCCTTCCTCACATCTCGCGGGATCGGGACATCAAAGTGAAAGGCACCCGGTCTTTAAATTCGTTTCAAAAAAAATCTCTCGCCATTTTCCTATAAATCTCATAAGCTCCGTCAAGATCATTATTTCGGCAAAACCCATGTATTAATGTATTAAAACTAACAACATCCGCTCTTAACCCATCTTTTACCATCATTATAAGTAATGCTTCAGCCTCTTTCATGCGGCGAGCCTTGCAAAGGCTCTCAATTAAAATATTATAAGTGATGATGTTAGGTTGACAACCCTTTAAAACCATTTCTTTGAAAGTCTCCAAAACATCATTGCTATTTCCAGCCTTACAAAGCCCATTCAATAGAGAATTAAAAGTGATTATATCAGGTGTAATGCCATGACTCCACATTCTATCAACTATTTCCAATGCTCTTTCCATCTTCAATTTCTTGCAATATCCATCTATCAACGTGTTGAAAGTATAAATATTAGGTAAGAAGCCTTTTGCAATGGAATTATTCATAATACTGTTGGCAAGAGATACATTTCCCATCTTACACAAATTGTTGATAATGATATTGTATGTCCAAGAATCAAGGGTTACAATCATTTTCTATCATCTCATTTAGCAGATCTAAAGCTTGCAAAATGTGTCCTTGCCCAGAGAGGCCCTTGATCAACGAGTTATACAAAACAACATCCGGCATTAAGCCTTTAGCCAAAGCCTCATTAAACACCTCTATTGCCCTATTTAATCACCCTCCATGCATAAGCCATTGATCAAAGAGCAATAAGTTACATGATCAGGCATGAAACCTTTAAAAATTGCATCTTTTAAGAGAAAGAATGCATTTTGTACTTGGCCCAATTTACAATAACCATCAATTATTGTATATATAGGTAAAATCATCAGGAAAGCATCCTCTCCCTACCATTTCATGAAGATAATCCTCAGCTTCATCAACCATAGAGTTCTTGCAAAAACCACTGATAAGTGTATTATAGGTGATTACCCCAGGCGTCATATCCTTAGACAAACACTCAAACAAAAGAATAGCCTCCTTTAACTTGCATCCTCTACAAAGGCCTTGAATTAGAATGTTGTATGTGTACAATTAAGTAATACACCTCTCTTCATAACTTTAGAAAGAAGCTTGTTGCTCTCAATTGTATCTCCTCTTCTACAAAGCACATGTTTGAGCTTATTAAATGTAACAATATCTGGACAAATATTTTTGCTAAGCATTTCATCAACAACTTACCTGCCTCAAATTGGTGGTTTTCTTTCATACATACTGTAAATAACAGTGCAGTAAGCAATCGCATTGACAATATACCCTATCTCTAACAAATTCCTAAGCAACCTCAAGGCAATATATGGCCTTCTTGTTCTACAAAATGATTTCATCCGTATTGTAAAGGTATAAACATCAGGAATGATCTTCTTTTCAAGCATCCTCAGATAAACTTTGTGGGCTTGATCATAATATCCATATTCAACTAAAATGTTCATGATTGTATTGTAAGATAAAACAGTAGGTTCACATCCAAAAAAAACCCATTCTCTCAAATGTGTCCACGGCAATGTCGACTATTCTAAGCCTTACATCGAATCTCGGAGAGATTCGCTTATCAGCTCACTATTCTAGCCTTCTACTATCGTCTCACTATTACATACAGAACCTACCCTCCGGGCCGTTTGGACTAGCGTCTCACTCTTGACCTACCCCTCCGGGTGGGCCTTCGTACCCTTTTTTTAATCATATATACTTTTTTTATCATAATAATATATATATTATAATGATATTCTTCGACGGCCTGCTGAACTACTACGATAGGATTAACGCTTACTAATCTAGAACCTTTCTCTTTCTCTAATCTAAGAAGGCGCTACCATATCATTCAGCAACGGAATCTTTCCTTTGAATTCAATATTCAATCATTCATTCAAGTTTACATAGAAATGTCTTGGGTGAATAGCTTCTTTCTATATACCTATATACGACGTTTTGCCATGTCTAAGTGAGGCTACGAGCTTGCGAGTAGAGGCCACTACTAATGGAGGCTTAGCGGAGCGCAGGCATTTTTTTGTTCCATTCCTGCGGCCCTCTTTGTCACGATACTCTCTCTTTCTTCGTATGCGAATCAACGAAGTACATTCGACTATATAAAAAATAGTAGATAGCCTTTGGAGATTCGACTTATTCTGCTCCTACGGCCTTTCGATTGATGAAATCCGCTTCGCGGCCTTCACTATTGATATTGAATCTTCCCTACGGGCCTTTCTTCTAATATGAGGCTCACTATTTCAGATCCAAGAGCCTTAATATTCCTATTCACTACCCGGAAAGCATATGGCTCGCTCGCCTTCTCTCTTTTCGACTAGCGCCTTGGTCATCCGGTGCTTATCAACAGGGATCCTTCTCGGTTATATACAGGTGACTTTGTTCATGGCAGATCGAACATTTTCAATTTCTCGTAGTACTGGATCGAATTCTTTGTTTGTTGTAAAAGAAGAACTGCTTTACTGAGCCTAGCTCTTCCTCCGCTACGAGTAACTGAAACTTCTCAGTTTAATGAGTGGAGAAAGAGGGCTGCTGCTGGGTTTGCCTTTCCTTTCTATCAGTCCAAAACAAAAGTCTAATCTATCTATCCTATCCGCTAATCATCCCTTCCCAACCGCCCGATCGATCGTCGGTTGATCGAAGTTGTCGGAACGAATAGAATCATTTGGGTAGGCGCTGGGGCCGGACGGACACGAATAAGAAAAGAAGGCAGGCAGCGGAAAGGCAAACAACGGAACGGATATTCTAAGAAGGCGTGAGCTTTCAACTATTTGTCCACTAAACCAGCCCTCAACTATCCGGCCGGTATATCTGATTTTGTAACGTTGAAACACCCCAAACTCTTGAATAGGCCAAGCCTAAACTAATTACTACTACCTAAACTCAGGATTTAAAGAAAAGAGAAGGCCGGGTAGGACTTGGAGAAAGAGAAGGCTCTTTCCTACCTACCGGTGGCCTACAGAAAGAGAAAGGAGATCCGCTGCGCGGCCTACGTGGCCTCCGGGTAGGATCTAGTCGAATCGAAAAGAGGAGACATTGAGGCGCGTAGCGATAGAGAGGGCCGTAGGCCTAGTCATTCGCCTTTATCTCAATCTCAAATTGTGCTTTGATTTGATCCATTCCGTGTCAGGCCTTCTGAAAGATGTTCAATAGAGAGTTGTCCAAGGGCGTCGGTAGCCGACCTATCGTCAAGTCCTTGATGCTCGATCATAATCATAGAAAAGAGGTAATGCGTGGAACTAGGTCTGAGAACGGAAGCTCTCCCGAAGCCTTTAGACCTTTGCCTGATGGATAGGCTTGGTTCAGGCTGCGAAGCAGATGACAATGGATGGAATGGAGCTTTCTCTCTCGCCTCTCGCCGGACTCTCAGAAGTTAGAGTTAGAGCACTTTTCGCACCGGAGAGACATACTTTGAGCCGTGACTGGACTGGCAGCAAAGAAGACCTCCTTGAATGGAACCTATGTTTGATTGGCCTTCTTCAAGAACCCGATGGGATGGGCTGAATTACTAGATCTAATTGGTTTCGCATTTAGCTGTTATAAAGCAAATTTTGAGAAGTGAAGTGGGAGGCACCAACGGTTCCTGGTCAGGAAAGAATCTATATTCTTGAAGACGTCGATTGGAAGAGTTTGAGTAGGATCGTCTTCCGGCGACTTGCAGGATCCATCGCTACGCGCCTTTGTATAGATAGCAACCTACAGAACCTACCCTCCGGGTGGCCTACCCTACCGGGCCGCCTACATTCGACTAGCGTCTCATCCTACCCTCCGGGTGGCCTACCCTACCGGGTGGCCTTCTCTTTTGTGCTTAAGGTTGGCTCGGGCTTCGGTTAGGCTTGGCTCTCAGCTCGTTCGATTAGGCTCGTCGGGTCAGTCGGGCTCAAGTCTTAGGTGCTTGATCTTGCATGCAGGCGTAGTTGGTCTTTCTTTGCTGCGCAACCTTGGTAGGTCTCTCTTCATCCCCCATTTAGTACTAAAAAAAAAGGGGCCTTTTCAGATGGTTCAGAAAATCCCGAGAAAGTGAGTGGTATAGGGCACTATCGGATTCAATGGAAGAAATCAAAATCAAACTAGAAAAGCAGCCGATTAGCTTTCTAATAGAAAGGCGGGAAACAATCAGTATCGGAGTCCGTCTGTATCTATGTATTGGAAGCGGACCAAGGATAAGGCAAGGCTTATTCCACGACTTTTGATGACACTGATGCTTATGCCTCTGACTCTTCTCTTAAGCTTAAGATAGGGATGCTGAAGCAGAGTAAACACAGGAAGCCTGCTAAAGCTAAAGGCTGTGGAAGTTAGTCACCTTCAAAGCGGGCGGAATGTTGGTTGGGAATAAAAAGTAAGTAAGACGGGACTACTTATCCCATTTCAAAATCAAAAAAAGAGGCGAGGCTCTTCAAGAGGGCTACCGCTAGGACGATAGTCGAATATATTAAATAGAGGCTGCGAACGAAGTGAGCAGATGATAAATAGAAAGAGAACTAGACTTTACTGTGAGGCGAAAGGCCACCGGTAGGTAGGAAAGAGTGAGACGATAAGTCGAAGCCGGAGCCGGAGGGTAGGCTACGAGCTTGCGAGTAGGAGACGCTAGGAGAATGTAGGCGGAGGGTAGGTTGCTATCTGTACGAAGGCCACGAAGTGGAGAGTGAGGCTCCGCATATAAAAAGGATACTCATGCCCAGTAGAAGAGTCGAATGTCTTATTAGCTTAAAGAAAGAGGTTGATTGTAGAGGAAGATTCAGATTGAAAGCGAAATCGCAGTTGCCAAGTCAGAGGACTCATTCGAAAACAGTTGGAATGATCTTTCTTATTCCGCTGCGCGGCCTGACTTCAAATCGTATGTTAGAACATGTCCTCCACTTGGTTGAATAGAACATCCTGTGAGGGAGATTCGTTACCTAAACCTAAGCTCCCGGGTTGAAGCAGAATAAGCTTTGGTAGAAGAAAAAACCCCTGGCTTAAGCTGTTCACTTCTCACTTCACTTTGAAATCCCCTATAAAGAGGCGGCTTGGGTACTTGGACCACTGCTGTTCACTGACCAACCGGTCTACTTTTGCCTGACTCTACTCGTCGGGATACAGATACCCGGCCGACGCATCCCCTTCTTCCGCTACGCGGCCTTATTCGGGTTAAGAGCACTTTGTAAAAACCTGGTGTAAAGACAAAAAGATCCTCACTAGATAGCACCGCTGCGCGGCCTACCCTCTACTTCGTACCCTACATTCTCCTAGCGTCTCACTAGCTCACTAGCTCACTAGCTCACTAGCTCACTCCTTTGGAGCCTTTGGAGCCTTTGGAGCCTTTGGAGCCTTCGGAGCCATCACTTCGTTCGGCCCCTTGCTTTACTCTCTTTGAGAAACTGTTATTCCGGTCTACTCAATAACAAACTGATTCGGGGACTACTCGCTCAGGCGTGAATGAGGTCTTCCTCACGGTTCCACTTCCACTGGAGCATCTTTCGCTGAGAAGTCTTCCTCGGTACCGAAGGTAAGGCCGCGAGGATACGAAGCATAATCTAATATTAGAGAAGTAACGATTTTTTCTTCTGTCGTTCGCAGCCTTATGCTTTTTGAAATGCTATTAAACAGCGGCCATTGACAGCTAAGAGGATGGCACGCACTGGGTCAAAATCGGAGACAGCTGGGTCAGAGCTTTCGGGGCAGCGAAGCGGGGGGTTGTGTTAAGGTTTAAGTAAAAACTTCGTATCAGCATTTTTTCAGCACGCTACGCGCCCTCACTTCGTTCGCAGCCTCTTTCTTTTTAGGCTACACAATAAACCATATTATTTGAAAGCCAGATGTTGATTTGCATAGCGAGTCAAGAGATGGAAGTGCTCCTAGAGTCGCTGTTCGACGTAAGATCCTTTCTCTCTCAGAGCTCTTATTACAACAAGATACGATCACACCAAGAAAGAAATGCCTGGAGAGCCGTCAAGGCTAAGGAGTAAGGCAGCCCTAAATCCACTAATAGAGACTCATATGTAATTCAGGCACTATAGCTATTCACTCACCAACAAGAACAAGAGCGGCAAGAGTTCGAGCTTCACTTCTAGGATGCTCTAGTACCGTACCGGTTACGAGAACAAGGCTGCGCAGCAGAACTTGCTAACACTGGGTTTTCAACCCTCCTTAATCGGCGTAAGAAGTCATCGATCGGACGGCCTTAAATGCAACTCATCTCGGCTGATGGGGCTCATCTGATGTCATCTGTCGGCAGGTTTCGCTCTGGCAGGCAGGGAGGTATCAATATTCATTACGAGCCTCTAGAAGTCGAGGCAGGCACCTATCCTTCTTTTTAACCATCAACTACAGTATCGTTGTCGTTCGTTCGGATTTTTTTGCTGTTCATTTCGAACCAGGAGCCGGAAACTCAGCAGTCGTTTAAGTAGGCCGCGCAGCGGAGTCAATGCTTGGTTGTTTAGGGAACTCATTTCAATATCAAGATATATAAGCCAGGCTCTTCGACTGAGTCAGGAATGAGACCAAGACCAGCTTTGAGTCTCAGTCTTCTTCTGTTAATGATTCACCGGGACGTTCTGAGTCAATAGGACTTGCTCTTCGATCTGAGAGATCTGCCTCTTGAGGCCGGGAAGGCTGCGCGTCCTAAACCAGCAGAAGAACACATTCCCTAACCAGAGGACAACCGAGGGAGAGCCTAGGCCGGCCATTGATCTTCGTCCTGCAAGAGTCTATTGCGAAATAAGTAATTAGGCCACCGGGAAACTCATTAAGAGGTCAGTCAGTCTATAAATCATCTAAGGATTTTCAGTAGGAGTTGGGAAGTTCTCAAAAGAGATAGAGGCCGCGAACTACGTGAGCGGACGAAGGATCTCAAGAGTGAGACGAGAGTCGAATGTAGGCGGCCCGGAGGCCACCCGGAGGGTAGGTTCTGTAGGCCGCGCAGCGGTGCTATCTAGTGTATAGATCTTTCTTCTTAGCCAACAGGATGATCTACATCTACATCCACGTCTGAGGCAGGAGACTTTGTTGAGCCCTGATCAGTACACGCTTTTCTTTATCTACTACGTAGCGTCAACCTAAAAAAAAAGGATTTCTTTCATATTTACAAGATGCCGGATCAGTATCACCAACGCTTGCTCTTGTCCTTCCTTCTCTCTGCCAGTGGTAAGGACTGCATACATGCCCTTTCTTTTTATGGTAAATGCTAACTAGATCCTACCCGGAGGGTGGATTCGACTAGCGTCTCATATATCCTATCCTTCTAAGCATACGACTCACTATTCCATATCCTTCGGAGCCATTCTTTTTCCTAAAACTCAAAGAAGAAGGTTGTCGAGGACTACCCTAAGTAATTCAGGCTGCGAAGCAGTTTCAGTTACAATGTCTAGGTTGGGAAAGCCTTTATAAAGCCAATCGATTATCGGATTTCAACAACCCAACTACCACCCATTCGATTACCGGGAGTCAGAACATTCGGTCAGGGCCAGCTGGCACAAACAGAGAGAGCCTGATCTCTGGCAGCCCTTTTCCCAGCGTAGACAGAGGGAGTTGAATCGGGAGAATAGCCGAGGTCGAAGAGCGAGCTTCAAGAGAGAGGAGCAGCTTGACCGGACGAGGCTGTGAAGCTTCTTTTACAAAAAATGGAGTGCCCGTGGGATATACTCGCGAAGGAAGACTCTATCCCTTGCCTGGCCAGTGAAGAAGGCATCTCGGAAGAGGAAAGGAGATTGGGGCTGGACCGAATAGTGCGTTGCAATTACAATTTAATTGCTTCATAGTACGAAGTAGAAGATAGGGTGTGAGTTGTTTCATGGTTCCCAACGGGACGTAGCTAACCCTTCTAATTCTAAGATAACCAAGTCTCAAGCTAAAAAAAGCGTATCCTAGCCCAAGAGCTCATAGGACAATCAATAAAAAACAGTGACACCCAACCTGGAACAAGAACCAAACCTGACAGCGAGAGGAGAGGAGACATTAAAGAAGTAAGTGAGCCCTGAACAAGGCCGCGCAGCGGATGAGAGAGTGAGAATTGAAAGCCCATTAAGAAAGGGTTTCCTAGGCCGTTTTGGATAACTACGCGTAGCCTACTCATCCGGCTCCCAACAGATGAGACCGTCCTTCTATGTCATCCGGAAGCTATTCCGAATCCTTCACACAAGAGGAACCTGGTTCGACTACCGCTTCGCGGCCTTGCTTTGGATTCACTGATTCCCTTTCTTTGAGGGGTTGCCACATCTAACCTCTTTCGTTGAGACGTTGGTCCCTGTTCTCGATTCAGCTTCAACTACGGAGGATCGGTCTTGCTGTTCCCAACCTGGAATCGATTCTGACTTCTACTACAATAATTATTATAACCAAAACTTGTCCGCTGCGCGGCCTAGAAGTTCTAACTAGAGGCAGGTTTTTGGGAAGTAAGTAGTGGCGCAGGGAATGGAGTTTTCATAAAAGTAACATCGGACCGGGCTGTGGAACGGAATCCATTTTGTCCATCTCCCACTATAAAAGTCGTATTCAAGGCTCTGAAAGAGAAAGCCTTTGACTTTATTCTAGCTATGTCTCTTGCCTGTCCTGAGTGGAGGGAATCGGTTGATTCGTGAATAAGCATTTCCCGGGAAGATGCTTTGCTTTGAATGCTGCCCCTTGCCGTAAGCGCATATTTGGCAACGACTGATTCCTTCTGCCATTGAAGGAGAAAATCCCAACTAGTACTCAAGATCCGGGACTGAAATCCTACTATTGGTTTATTCCGGAAGGGAAGAGGCAACAGGTGGAGGTTCATTTCTGAAATAGAGCACCAACAACCCTCGAGCGGAACTTCTAACTGAAGCTGCTCACCTTTTTCAGCGGGGCAGCGAAGCGGGGGGTTTACTTAGTCCCAGAGCTCCGGAGTTTAGAGAGCAACCCACGGGGCGGTAGAGTTCTTCAAAGAAAGGCCGCGCAGCGGGAATAGAAGCGGTCTTACAGCAATTGAAAGCCAAGTGTTCCCAAGGCCGCGTAGCGGAATAAGAGGAATGGCCGGGACGGGACTCCTAGGTGAGAGAGACTAGGGCTACTAGCTTCTGCCTTCTAGCTCCTAACTAAGAGAGAAGATGAAGGAAGTCTTTGGGGCCTTAGGCTAGCTAGTCACACAGCTTGAACTACTCTAACTCAGAACTCCTGCTAACCCGCTCTCCTACTCGTGTAGGGTATGGAACTCGCTCCCCAGCCCCTAAAGAGGAGAGAGGATATCCCGGCTAGAAAAAGCCGATTCATAGCATTCCTCGGGCGGAAAGAACTAAGCAACTCTTAACTAAAGAACAACTCTAGCAACTGGTGCCCTCAGGGTTGATATATCATAAGTTGAAGCTGATCTCTAGCTCTAATAAGAGTTCGGCCTTACCAAAGCCATAGCAAGACATCTAGCTTAACTTCAGGCTACGTAGTAGATCCTAAAGGTATGACTTCACTAAGCTTTCTCTAACTCAATCTCAATAAAAAGAAAGATTCTCTAGACAAAAACCTCCCTAGCTAGCTGCAATCCAAACCTCACCTATCCCATGTTGGGAATCTTCTCCTGCTACTATTTCAGTCCAAGGACGCGCAGCGTATAATATTAAAGAGAAAGAGGAAGAATTGCCTGAGAAGCATTCTAATATGAACCGCAAAATCAGACAGGAATTACGCTAAACTCAGACTACATTGTCTTACTTCCTCCATTCCTTCACTGAAGTCTTTGTCTAGAACTAACTAGAAAAGTGAGCCCGGTCTTACTAAATCCGACTTGGGAATAAGTGCCCCCGAAGCACTCAATTAATCTGGTTCAAAGTTGCTATAATCTCCTATCGCTTCCGCTGCGCGGCCTTTCATTTTCTTTCTCCGCTGCGCGGCCTTCTTCCCTGTATAGGTGTTGAGGAATGCCGTGGATACCTCCGTTTTGGTATTACTAGAAGATGAGGAGGGACTTTCTTTCATTCCAGGGAGGGACATACCACATAGGGCAGTCAGGCAAAGAAGGCTACGTAGTAGAAACGAAACTTTAGAAATATGCTCTTCTTCTTATTCTTAGGTGCTTTCAAGGTGAGAGAGACTTGGGAAAGAGGCGGATTGCGGCGCCTTTCGGAAAAGCGAGTCAGTGTAGTGCCCCTCAACCGTCTTTCCATAAATAACATATCATGGATAGCCTGCCTATCTTGATAGTCGTTAGTGGTATACAATCCAAAAGAAGGCATCATAGTAGCAGCCTCCGGTATCCGGTAAAGGGTAAAGGAGCGCCTATCTTTCTTACCTTGGAAGCAGCCAATTCGCTTACATTGATGACACTGCTAACAACGGATCCTTGGAAGCCTTTCCGCTACGCGGCCTTGATTTTCCTTCAAGAAAGAAATGGACGGAATACTCCACGCACGAGCAAGCCGTCAATTGGCAAAACTTTTTACGCAATCGCTCTTTCTCGGATTCAATTAGAGGGCGAATCCGATCGGCCAAGCGATCCTTTTGTTCGCTTATCTTGGCCAATTCAAGCCAATGCAACGTTGTTTGGATGTCGGGCTGATCCCCATCCTCTTCAGCCGCTGGGAGATTGAGATCCAGGTTCTCCCGAGGGTAAGGGTTTGAACTTGATGCTCCGGAAGCCCCCGAAGGAACCATCATCTTACCCAATCCCCATTCATGATCGAAGAAATAGGATACGGCCCCGGCAGTGAGTCAGGCTCTTATAGCTAAAACAATGGCCAGGGTCAGACCCCCGGAGCGAGCGCCCCCTATGGGGTTTCTTACTGAGTCAAGCTCTCCATTTATATATCTAAATTCCCACGCATTTCGGATGTCGGTTATTGGATCCGCTACGCGGCCTCGTCTGACTGACCAATTAGCCATACTACCATTATAATATCTTACTCGATTGATCTCGGTGTTCTCATTCTGTCAAAAAAGGTCAATCTCAGTATACGGAAATCCCCTAATGGTCTGACCTGACCAAGATTGAACAGGTCTTAAAACGAAGAAGTTTAGGCATCGATCCGGAGTGGGTCTTGCATTGCTATTAAACGGATTACAGGAGCCCTTGACCCTCCAAGCACGGGCTCTTCAATTAGATCCATACCACAACGAGAAGGGAGGGTGAACACTGATGATCGAAACAAGGGTCCGACGAAGGAGGACAAGGACATAGCCTGGTCAAATTAAAGAATAGGAGCGGACCTACGTCTAGAAGAGAATCCCGACTAAGCCGATGGGTAAAGTTAGGTGTGAGAACACCGGAAAAAAATGCATTAAAAGACCAACTTGGTTTGCATCGTTACCGGAATCTCTGTCATCAATCTACTTCGTAGCCTAACTGACACCAATCTGTGCTCTCGCCTAGCTCTGAACGAGGGAGGAGAAGCGGCGAAAGATCGGAATTCGCCTGGCCGAACATCCAATACATTTCGAGATCACAGTACTGTAGGCTACGAAGCCAATCTCTCTAAATGAGGTTTCAGG
The DNA here is from genome assembly GCA_016760335.1 of Gastrodia elata. NCBI lineage: Eukaryota > Viridiplantae > Streptophyta > Magnoliopsida > Asparagales > Orchidaceae > Gastrodia > Gastrodia elata. Next base: position 114,372 of record JACERR010000026.1, read on the forward strand.
TCGGGGGCACGGAAAGGCTTAAAATAGCTATACCAATTTATAAAGAGAAAAATGCACCAGTCAGGTAATTTCCAGACTGTTGAGTGAAAGCTGAATCCAAGTTTGAAAGAAGAAGCTCTTTCCGCTCCGCTGCGCGGCCTCATGCACTGAGAAGTAGCACTTGAATGCCTCATGCCAGCGTTCAGTTCCTATTGAGTCAGATGTTCCATTTTCATCTCATTAAAAATCAATTAATTGATAGAGTAAAGTCATCAGGTACGACATATCCTTCAAGTCCCAGAGCCTATTCGATGCCATCCTCATTCCCGCCTTTGAAAGCTGTCCAATCTTTCTTCTCTTATGATTTCTCGAGTTACAGGGGCAGACCACTAGAGTGACTTTATATTATATAATAAAGAAAAGAGACACCAATGATAGATGTAACACTAAGCCAATCTGGAAAGTGGAGGTTGATCTCGACTGAAAGGAGAGGGAAGTGAACGCTCGACTGAAAGGAGAGGGAAGTGAACGCTCGACTGAAAGGAGAGGGAAGTGAACGCTCGACTGAAAGGAGAGGGAAGTGAACGCTCGACTGAAAGGAGAGGTGCGAAGTAGAATCAAGAAACTGGCATCCCTTGAATCTAGTACTACTTCTGCAAGATCGATTGGATTGGGGAATTATGGACTTCTTCCAAAGAAAGCCTTTCTATGGGTAGGTAAAAGAAAGGGCTTTCACATCACTTCACTTAGTTAACTAGGTTCACTATAGGACTTTATTAAGTCAAAATATGTAGGCCCATCTAATCTATGAGATCGGGATTCAACCTGCATCGACACCTACTCCTTTGTGATAGGTAGGAGATCAAATCATATATCAAGAGAATGGGTCTGTCAATAACCCTGAAAGACTGAGGGATGCAAGGGGTGTTGGCTCATGTCCTCGCTCAAAGGCCTTTGCTCGTGTAGGAGAACCCGGCGGTCAGAGTCTAGCTGTAGTTGAGTCTAGTCGGAGTCTAGCCGTAGCTGAGATTATGGAAAGCCGGTTGAGACTTCCGTCGAAAGTAAAGGACAACTTGGACTGAGACGATAGTCGAAACTAATGTTTTTTGACGCTTCATCGATCATCATAAAACACACATAGCCGATAGGCGAAGATTCCATTCTTTCTTTATTCAAGGAAACGAGTCTTGGAATGTAGGTCTGAAATTCCACTCGTCTTTCAGTACTCCGCTCCGCGCTCCCGGTAGAAAGGCATCTAAGGATAGAGCAGCATTGAACACGCATCCAGCACCCCGAGTCACTACCAGAAAACTAAACTAGCAAAAGAGGAGGTAGACTGTAACCACCGCTCCACAACGAGTGAGGCCACCCTCCGGGTAGGTTCTGTAGGTTCTTTTCCTGCCTGAAAGAGCTCTCCTGAGAGACAAATTCAGATTATGCGAAGCATCGCTGAGTGAATCGGACGCGCAGCGTATATGCTTAAGACAGGGCTGATGTTCTTCTACTCGCAAGCTCGTAGCCTACCCTTTGCTGATCTATACGCTACGCGCCCTCACCTACCCGGAGGGTGGCCTCTGTTCTTTATAAGCAGGAGATTACGCTTGGATTTCTTCCTTCTTCCATGGTTTACTGTCGCCAATGAGGAAACTGCTTCTGATTTGGAACTCATAGGTTCTCACGAAGAGAGTGGAGACAAGTTGGATAAAGTACTGAGAAAAAAACAAAACAGAAGATTCAGAGAAAGACTAGAAGTGGAAATTGCCTAGCTAGTGCTTCTGGGAAGGCTGACCGGTGGTACCTGTGAATGAGCCTGAACTTTGGCGGAAGAAGATCTGAGTTTTTCTAGGAATTCGCTATTCTATAACCCGGGAACCTGGACCCTCCGGTCCTGACAACAACCTTCTTTCTTCTTTTTCTATATCGATCTAGAGAAAAGAGTCACGTAGGTTTGAAGAAGCTATTCAAGCAAATCTTCTTACGCTTCCGCTGCGCGGCCTATATTAAAAGTGAAAAGAGTGACTTGAAGTCATCAATTACATTGCCTATAGTTGTCGCATTATCGGTCTACCGATAGGAGATAGGAAGAGTGAGCCCTACCCATCCGGGTAGGGTAGGAATGCGGGACTCAGATACCTACCCCTCCTGTCTCCCAAGGAGATTATAGGGTATGGTAGGGTTGGTTGGGTAGCCTAATTGGGACTGAGATCTCTACCCATCCGGGAGGCTGCTACGAGATCGAGAGAAGGTAGCCCACTACGAGTACGAGACCTGCTCGCTGCTCGTCTCTAGAACCCGCTACCTCCGTACCCCACCTCAGGGTCTATGTCTATCCATCTAGAGATATAGAGAAGGTAGCCCGACTCACTACCCATCCCCAAGGGGATTAGAGGAGAGGGTAGAGTGGGTAGGTAGAGTAGCAATAACGGGGGACTAAGCTACCTACAACAGTAGCTACGCTAACAGTGAACCAGTTCGTCAATAGCAATAGGCTATGAAAGAGAAACGTTTCTCATTTTAAGCAGTGAGCAGCGAAGGATCTCAAGAGTGAGACGAGAGTCGAATTAAAAGATTCTTTGTGAGACGAGAGTCGAATGTAGGCGGCCCGGAGGGTGGATAACGTAACTGAGCTATGAAATGCGAGAATCGCGTTTAGCTAGCTATTTACGTTGCGAAGCAAATTAGAATTAGTAGCCACTCGAGCCCAGCTGAGCGTACTACTGATACTGACTTTTCTCCGATATCTCGGAAAGCGTAGCTTCCGCCGATGCCAGGCTTGAGGCTGGACCAGTTCAAGTTAAATCGTAGTTTGCTGCTGAACTGTTTCGCCAAACTAAACTACGGCTAAGCTAATCTAAGCGCGTTTACGATTACGACTACGATTAGCTTCACCTCGTCACTAGAGCTCCGCCTACGCTTCGCTGCGTAGCCCTTGGCTTGGGTAGTTCAAGCCACTGTAGTCTATGGGCGCAAAAAGACAAATTCAAAATCTAGATACCAACCTAGGATATCCTACTTAAACCCAGTTGCTGTGCTAAGCAACTCAACTTCTCAGCGGCTGTTCCGAGAAAGAAGCGGAACGGCAAAAACTTTTGAGAAGAAGTTTAGTTTGAGCTTAGAAACAGCGGATGCGGATAATGCTGTGTGAAATGGGTGCCTAAACAGCGTGAAATGCGGTAGGTAAACGGAAAGAGCGGTAAACTCGGACTCCTAACTCGTAGCTCTCACTCCTAACTCAGGAACTCGGGCTCAGGACTCGAACTCATCACTGTTCGACTCTAATCTAAGCTAAGCCAATCGTAAGCTAAACTAGACGTAAACTAAACTAAACGCGATTAGCTTAGCCTATGCTATGGTCAGGTTTAGGCGTTCGACTCTAACCTTTTAGTTTTAGGTAGATGTGAGTAGCATTTCACTATTTCCCGGCATTCTATTCCGCATATAAAGCATATGTTCTGAATGAGAAACCAATGGCATCTGACGACCGACCACATGCAACTCTTTTTTGGGCCAGCAATTGCAATCCCAATCCACCTAGCATATCTTTCTTCCCAAGCAGATTCTATGAGAAAGAGACCCACGGAGCGGTACATAAGACAGAGATGGAGGAGTTGACTGATAAGGTTATCACATATCTTATCTGACCCGAGAATAGATATAGATACAGGAGGACGGAAATAGGCATCATGAGCTAAATGATCGCCTGGCCATTACTGGTAAATTCTAGGTAAATATTACAAAAAAGAGGTAAGAGAGTCAATTGTGGAGACCCAGCTCCAGATTTAACGAAAGATCGAGCAAGCTCCGCTTTCCGACGGCGATTCTCGGGATTTTTGCTTGCAAGTCAAATTAACAAGGAGCTTTATGTTGTTAGTGTGGGTACAGTTAGAATTCAGATGTATGAAAGGAAAGGGTTTTTAGAACCTTGGAGGTACGGTGCTTGTGGATCAAATCGGATGAATAGATAAAGGTAGTTTCAGTGATCCTCTGGTTCAAGTTCAAGCCTAATTCCAATCGAGGTTGCCGTGCTGGTTTCAAGCATGAAATTGAAATGAAGTAAGCCTTGTTATTAAGGTAAGGATATCGTGGATAAGCTCTTGCTCTTAGAGAATCTACTCTTTGATTTTGCAGAAGACGGGGTGAGCTAGACTAATGGCATGGGAACTTCCTTTCCTCGAGAAAGCAGGTTCCTTCTTTTAGCCTCAGTGAACCTGAACCAAGTTCAGTGATCCAATCAGCCTGAATCGGACAGAAAAACTATAACTCGAAGGATATTAAAGAGTGAGACGCTAGTCGAATAGATGATGAGACGCTAGTCCAAACGGAGGCCACCCGGAGGGTAGGCCGCGCAGCGGTGCTATCTAGCGTATGTAATAGTGAGCCTGATAAGGCGAAGGCGAAGGAATACTAGTTTAGTAGGTTTTGACCATAGGTGAGCAGCGTTTTTGCATTTATAATTTGACTCTCCCCACGTAAAACAAGGTTAGTAGGTTTTGACCCATGGAAAGTAGGATTTTTGCATTTATGATTTGACTCTCCCCACGTAAAACCAAGTGTTTGTGTGTGTATGTACACATACATACTCACTCACACACACACACAACACATACACACACACACATATATACTTATGTTTATATTTGTGTGTTTGTATGTGTCTGAGTGAGAATGTATGTGTATACACACAAACAAATATATATATACATACATGGGTATACATACTCATAACTTTATATATATTTACACACACACACACATAACACATATATACGAGTGATACATGCACACACTCATATAAACTTATCTCTATGTGTATGTATGTGTGTGTTGGGTATACTTATGTTTATGTGTATGTCTATATAATCTACATGTGTGGGTGATTGTGTGCATATATATATATATATATATATAAACACACACACACACATATATACATACTCGTATGTGTGTCTGTGTATGTAAAATAAAATAAAATAAAATAAAATAAAATAATATATTGATTATTATTTAATTACAAAACTTCAAATTTTAATTTTGATCTCAAATTTTCTCTAAATAATATCAGAATTTGTCACATTAATTTTGTATTGAAAATACTTTAATGCATCAATAAATATTGATTATTATTTAATAAATAATTAATTACAAAACTTCAAATTTTAATTTTGATCTCAAATTTTCTCTAAATAATATCAGAATTTGTCACATTAATTTTATATTGAAAATACTTTAATGCATCAATAAATATCTCAATACTTTCTTTTAGGTCATTATTAATCTTTAATAAATTTTTAATTATGATTTTTAATAATAAATCTCATTTATTATGAATTAATTAATAATTTTAAATATTTTAATGATTGTGAGCATTGGAAGAAGTATATTTGAGAATTGTGTAGGAGCTCTATTTTTTATTCCGAAATATTTTATATTTAAAAAAAATAATTTAATATTAATTTTAAAAAGTTTTATATTCCGATCACCCGTGTCTCTTCGGCTCCCCTATGGGGCCCACAGTGCCACGTGGCAGCTTCTAGCAGTACCACGTGTCAGGTGGGGCCCATTGCCCGATCACCCGAGCCTCTTCGGCTTCCTTGTGGGGCCCACAGTGCTACGTGGTAGTCTCTAGCAGTGCCACATGTTAGGTGGGGGCCCACTGTATGTTAATTAAAAATAAATTAATTAGTATTAACCTAATTAATTACAGTTAGTGGCTAATTAATTAGGATTAGTGTTAATGATTTTTCAACAGTAATCTCATAATTAAATTTTTGTAATTAGTAATTAGGAGATAATTAAGATTATTTTAATAATAATTAACTATTAACAGTAATTAGAATAATTAATTATAATTAAACAGTAAATTTATAATTAATTAATACTAACTAAATATTAACAATTAATTAAGATTAATTAACCTAAAATTAAGCTTAATTACTTTTCTACAGTAAAATAATAATAATATTTATAATTAAATTAATTAATTGATTAATTAATGTTAAATAATAATTAAACTCTAATTAATGACAAATTAATTAATTTTCAATAATTTCAGAAATATATATATATATATATATATAATTTTAAGAATGAACAGTAAATTAATTTAATTTGAATAAATGAATAATAAATTAATACAAATTGTATTTTTAAGTAGTAAAACTTAAAAGTTTAATAAGTTTTTATAGGATGATCCAAACATAGCAAATATAGGTCTCAAAATACTCAAAAAAATAAATAGAATCAAATGACATAATGTAAAAATTAATTTTGGGGTACGCATAATGAGGTAGCATTTTAAGACCTCTTTAGGATCTCATAACTTCTTACCTAGTTATCAGAACATAGTCAATACGGGTCTTAAAATGCTCAGGAGAGCGGCCCCATCATTGTAGTAGTATTAGTTTTTTCATTTGGACATCAGGACAAAGAGTCAACCCTAGAACTCTTAGTGAAAATGACCAAAATGCCCTTAGAATTCAAATGACCATAACTTGGTCAAATCAACTCCAAATTCAAAAATTCAAGATGCTAACTAACTTAGAATTTCAATGTCACCAATAAATTGAAATAATATTTAAGATCTGAATCCTAAAAATTTAGGTAAAAGACCAAATTACTCCTGACCTCGTTTTGGTGATAACTTGACTGTTTGGAATCCAATTTGAACGTACTTATTGTCTATCTTCAAGTTAGATAGTAAGGAATTAGTTGGAACTAAAAGAATTCAATTCTGACCTATAAGTTAAAAGTTGACTTTTTGACCCTTAAAGTAGGGGCAAAATAGTTATTTTGCCCTAAGATTGGACTATGTTCTCTTAACCTCTAGTTTGCATTTCAAAACTTGTAAACCAATGTTATAAAGATCTTAGTGACCTTTAAGTGAGTAAAAATCAACTATTATGTTAGATCTCAGGATTTCCTTAAGTCTTTAACACTACACCTTAAAGACCTTTCCTGAGACTAGGACTAAATCTTAGGTTAGAGTTTGTTCATTGGGTAGATGGGTTATCCAATGGGTGAAACCTTGGTTTTATTAGTTTCTAGACTTTTCTTTTATTTTATAACTTATTCTGATTATTTTGCCTTTAAACCTTAAATATATGATATGAGATTCATCCTATTAAGTTTGATTACTTAATATGATTGGCCTTAACTAGTAGATAGTAGATCACTTATAGAATAAAACCTAAAACTTAGGTCTTATCCTTCTTGGATTATGTGATTAAACCTAAATCTCGTAGTATTTAATTCATAATCTATAGGTTTAGAAGATCTTAATAAGATCTTAGTTAGAATGTCTAAATTCACAAAATTAGGACGTATGATTTATTGATTTAACTCATAGTCGTCTATCTGATTAAACTAGATTAGAACCTGATCAGTTCTAATCCTTTTTAACTCATAAGGACGAATTTTTAAGTTACACTCGATAGTAAGAAAATGGTGATCCTGAATTTGTGTAACTTGGAATAGTTAGAATGGTTAAGTAGAAAACAAATGATATCACCATGTTTAGTAGAGTCTTTTGCTTCTATTTAATATTTTGTTGCTATGTATTCCTTAATTTTTGTGCTATATTTTCTTGAGCATGTCATATAAGATTTTTGATGCATGAATAAAATATTAAAAAAATATGGAGACTCCTTAGATTCCTTGTGAAAATATTAAAGTGATTAATAAAAAGATAATGGTTATATGAGCTGCCTCTCAGATATGTCCTTATTGCCTAGTCTCCTTATGTCACTAGGGGAATGACTTTATTTTATTGTGTGCCTAGTTGCCTAGCCTCCTTATTTCGCTAGGGGTACACTGTTGGTGCCTTAGCCGTACTGGTGCTAAGATCCTTCGATACTTGTGTGCTTAGTTGCCTAGCCTCCTTATGTCGCTAGGGGTACACAGGTTTGTGACTTAGCCGTGATGGTGATAAAATCCTTTGATATTCGATGGGCTAGATTAGCTCTGTTCTGTATGGCAGTTGGTACACGGACAATTATATATATGCAGTTATGATATTTTGTTTACTTTTCAGCATTTTTATTCAGTCAGCTATTTCTTTGTACTGCTTATATATTTTAGGATGTTAGAACCTTGTGGCTATTTATATGTATCACTACTGAGTTATTTAGCATATTTCTTTTGATTATCAGCATGTTTAGGATATAGCATTTTTCTTACAGTACTTATTTGATTATATATTTATATGCCTTACCTTGCTTAGCTCACGTTTGAGGCATGTCTTAGCCTCTCTTTTTGTTTAAGTTATAAATGATAGTTTATAGCTTTTTCTTCCTTTTGTATTGCTTGTTGCTCCCTTATATATTGTTGCTTAGAAATTGTAAAATAGTGATATTACAAAACACATATAAAACTCATCAGCTTAAAATGTACTTGAAATATTTTATATTTAAAAAAAATAATTTAATATTAATTTTAAAAAGTTTTATATTTAAAAAAATTAAATCTTCAAAAAAATTATAAAATAAATTCAAATTATATTAAAAACTTTTAAATTTTAATTAAAATGTAAAAAGAAGTATATTTTATAAACCACTTCAAAATTTGCAAGAAATTATAATCGATAGTAAAAATAAGTTTTTATAAAATTTAGAATTAAAATAAATTGCCAAAAAATGCTTAAATTTTTTGAACAATCATTACACAAACGAAAACTAGTGCGTGTGGCGAGAGCTAACAACAACTTAACGATACAAAAAATAAATAAGAGGAGAACAAAATGCATAATTCTCTTATAAATCCACAATTTCAAAATATTAAAAAGGAGATGATTATAAGAATATTATATGTCTAACAAATATCATTCAAACTACTAACATGTCATAAAAATATGAAATATATATATATAATACCTAAAATTCAAATATATATATACAACATTTAAGAGCATATATAATTATTTATAATGCTTAAAATGATCATATCACATGATTTTATCAAATAATGAAACTCTAATATGGATCTGTAAATGCCTAGCAATATTTAATAAAGGAAGATAAATATGACAAAAGCTTCATGTAGTATCATAAAGCTAGTGGGAATCAAGTGTTCTAACACATTCCACAAATTAAAAAAATATTTTGTGTGTGTGTGTGTGTGTGTGTGTCTATATTTGTAGTGTATATATATTTAGTATGTGTATGTGTTTATGTGGCGGCCGCCCCTTCTAATCATAAGGCTTAAGGAGTGGTCGTCACTAAGCACATCTCATATTTAACATTAGGTTGGAATTTAAGACTCCAATCCAAACTTAAGGAAAAGAGGTGCTTTTCTAAATAAGGTAAAGATTAACAATCACTTAATGAGTATCAGAGTGCAGAAGAAAAGAATCAACTGAAGTAAACATCCATACTATAAAATAAAGATATCCAGCTCATAATATATACAATGCAGAAAAGTAAAGTACAAATATTCTGTATTATTACAAATATTTAAAGTTGAGAACTAAAATGAAAAGAGCCACTCATCCTTACAATATAAAAGTAAAGTAAGGCAATCTAATAAGTAGACTAAGGTCCCTCAGTAGTTTGGACCTCCTCCTGGATCTGCTCCTCAGTAGACTCAATCTTCTCAAAAACTCAGAATCTACAATTATCGGTTTCATAATGGTAGGGCCCTAGCCAACAAAATAAAATTCTTGTTAGACAAAATTATCTAAGTACATTTTAAGGTAATGAATTTTAATGTATTTTAATGATATCACAATTGAAATTTAAACAAGCATAGCGGTAAAGCAACAAGGAAAGGAAGAACAAGTATTGAAGTAGAAACACACCTCAACTTAAGCTTCAAAATAAGATAAGTAAAGTACAAAGGCAAATCTACTAAGTACAAAGAAAAGTCCTAAAAAATATGATCAAATTAATATGCCAGTTATAAAATAAGTAAAAGTACTGTACTGAAAATATAAAGACTAGCATCCTAACATGCGCTCAAGTGAGTAAAACGGCTGACATACAAAAAGTTCTGAAATATAAAGGAACTGCAGAAAATGAAAAATATGAAAGAAAGAAAAGGTTACTGAAACTGTAAAGTAAAGTAAGTCTGAAATGTAAAGAAGTATGTAAAGTAACTGTAAAAGGTCTGAAATTTAAATGTAAGTAATGTAGATTAAAGTACTTTACATGTGAGATATTCTTACTTAGTCTGCCAAAAAGTAAAGTCCATCTGGTAATCTAGAAAAAACATCCCAGATTAAAGTAAAGTTCATCAAAAGACGCATCTAGGAGAAACATCCCAGATCCTAAAGTAAAATTCACAAAGTATCTAAAGGGCATATAGGAGAAACATCCCAAAGCCAAAGTAAAGTACCATAGGGGAAATTCCTTAGGCAAAAGCAGTCCTAAAGTAAAGTCATACTAAGTGGTAGGCTAAGTAAAACGTAAACCACAAGTATTATGTTGTTTATTAATGTTTCAATTAAAATTATGCATATGAAATGTGAATGAAATTCAAAGTATAATATAAAGTAAGTATCAAGTATTTAAGTATGTCCAAAGGTGTAAAAAAAAGGCTTAAATAATACGGAAAGCATAGCATATTTTAAATCAAGGAAATAAATAGCACTACACAAACTTTGTGATATCACCTATTTTCTAATTTAAATATTCTATCTACTCTAAGTTACATAAGATTCAGAATCAATAATTCCTACACTGTCTGTAACTTAGAACCACGAACCTACATGTTGAACAGAATTAGGATTAGCTACGTCCTAATTATAAATAAATCAATGTCGGCTAAAGGTTAAATAAGTAAAATCAATCATCTTAAGTTATTATTTTATAAATCCAAATAAACCTTGATTAGCCAAATAAAGATTTAAAGAATTAAGAATCAAACTCCAAAGAATGAAGTTTAATTCTTAATCATAAGGCTATCATAAATGACTAAGGTTTAATCCCATCTTATTGATTAAAGGTTAAGGCAAATCCTATTGAATTAAATCAAGTTCAATAGGATAGATTTCTAATCCTAATTCTAATGTTAAAAGATCAAATGATCAATTAATAAACTATAAAAAAATCTAATAAACTAATAAGATCAAGGTTTCACCTTAATGAGTAACTCATTTTACCCATTAGATGAATTATAACATAAGATCTAATCTTAATCTTAGGAATTAAGACTCTTAGATACTAAGAGTATTACTCAGACACACATCCTAACTAAAGTTATAAGACCTAAAGGATGATCTAAGAAGTTCAACGAAAATGAAATTTCTTTCATAATTTACTTAGGTTTTATTTAAGACTTAACTTAGGATTTTCTTCAATTTTATAATTTAAGACTTAGACTTATCTAAATCAAGGTCTAAATCACTTTAATTACTATTTGTTATGATTTAGAGATATAATTAGGACTTAGAAACATTAAACCCTAAATTTGGGCAAAATGACCATTTTGCCCCTACTTAAGGGTCTAAATTTCACCTTTAAGAATTAGGGTTTAATTCTGGATTTAAATGATGTCGAATTATTACTTACTGTCTAATATGAGTTTAGATAGTAAGTTTATTAATTTTGGTTAAGTATTAAGCCTTATAAGGTCAATTTAAAGATTTTGACATATAAGGGCATATTGGTAATTTTACCTTAAGGACACCTAATTTTTCTGTTAGTGTACTGTAGGTTATGTTATAAGGTTTCTATAGAATAAAAAATCATCAAATTTTAATGTGTATTGGCTAAGTTATAGCCAATACAAGTTCTAGGGTTTAACGGGTAATTAAGGATTCTTAATTAAGGGTCAAAACTTTAACTTTATCATTTGGTGTCCAAATTAAATAACTTTAGTGGCTGTATGTCACAATTGATCCATTTATTCTAATAACTAGTGGTAGGTTCAATTTGGACTCCATTTGGCTAAGTTATGGCTTAATTAAGGTTTAGGATGATTAGTGAGTGATTAGTAAAATTAATCACCCAATTACTAATCTAACCCACCGTTAGGTTCTAATAGGTTCTAGGAGTTCTCTGAAACTTAAATTGTCCAATTTACATTATTAAATTTGCTAATATTCACTAATCAAGGTTTAGGGTAATTAGGGATGATTAGCAAATCTAACAGTTGGATCCTAAATATTTTTGTAGATCTTTGTAGATTAGGTTTTGCTGATCTAAATTAGTATTTGGATCACTTAATTTAGAGCTAAGATGATTAACTTATGGTCATTTGAAGTTCTAGGTCAAATTAGTCTAATTAAGGTTAGGTCCTAAATGTCATTAGTCAAATGCTAATCCAAACATCAAAGTTAATAATACTAGAATGTTCCTTAGGGTTTTGTGAGTATTTTAAGACCCATATTGGATATATTTGTATTAAGAGTTACAAAGTTATGAGGGTTTGATGTTTTGTGATATTTTGTGAATATTCAAATGTCCTAAAATGTCACTATATAAAATGTTGCTCCAACTAAAATTTGGTTGGCATCATAATATTCCTTATATTTTTCTGGTCAATTTGATATATTTATTTGTATTATTTGGACTCATATTTTGTGAATTATTAAGATTTAAAGTTTAGAATATTATTTGTATTAATTAAATTAAACTAAATTTAATTCAAAGTTTACATAATTTTCTGCATAAACAATTATACTCATTATTAAATTCATTTTAGTATTTATTTATTTATATATTCTGTTCTATTTTATTTTATTTTATTATTATTATTATTATTATTATTTATAATATATTTATATATACTTATAGTATACATATATATATATATATTGTAAGTTATTTTATATCTAAAAGTATATTATATATATTTATATTTAATTAAATTATTTATATGCTGCAGGTACGGGCCCCAGCATTTCCACACGTCTGCTTCTGGTAGGAGGAAGACGGATGCTGGGCCCCACCGCTGTCTCAAACGCGATGGAAGGACGCGACTGCTCGGAAGTGGGTCCCACCCCAGATACGCAGCCACTGAAATCACGCCACGTAGCTGCCTAATACGTCAGCCCGAAAGCATGGGTCGGGCTCGGGTCGACCCGGCCTGACCCGATCACTTCGTCTTCTTTCCGCCAGAACCCCGAGGACTCGGCACTAGGGTTCCAAATTTCGGCGAATTTTGACGGCGATGGATCTCGACCCGCACGACAATGGATCGGCTATGAAGGGACCTTCACGCCGGTGATGGAATTAAGACCTACGATGGCCTAGATCGAATACAATATTCAACCATAGCCAACTGTAACAACTCAGGTTGTTATTTAGGTCAATTAATACTAATCTAAGTCTTAATTAGGATTCTAATACACTAAAGAAGTCATTAAGAATTTATCTCTAAAACCTAGGTCAAACTAAGAGTCAACTGGGTCAAAATCTGAAATTCTTGAAAATCTCAAAACCCTAGAAATTGACTTATTATCTAGACCTCAAATCAAAAATCTGACTCCGCCATTGCATTCACCACCCCCAAATTAGCTATGGATGAAATTTTGGATGCATTTAGAAGTTGTTGGATTATCATTAAATATTTTAATATTATTTAAATACCTGAAAATTCGAGTAATTAAATACTCATCGGATCAAAAATCCGAGTGCACCGTTGCGTTCAGCACCCTTCATTTAGCTAGAAGTGATATATTGGAAAAATTTTGAAATATGTTTAAATTATCTAAATTTAATTAATAAATTAAATAAATAATTATAATATTATTATTATTTAAAAAGGAGTTAACGGTGCCATCTTCTTTGTCTGATGCCGTCCACTGAATATATTAGATCTAACGGTTTATCGTGACCATCCAATCTGAAATCGGACGGACACCTCTTCGTCCCTACCGATTTCGCCACGCACGGAACGCGTGGCGCTCGCTGCTTCGCGCCGAAGGGGGAGTTCACCAGATGGAGAGTCTTCAAGCCATGCACTGTTTAGAGCTCGAGGTTAAAAGCATAGATCGACCATTGGGTTTAGCATTTTGCCGTTCTGGAAGTTAAGCAAGGTGTCTAGAGTTCGAACCTCACTTCCTCTATCCGTCTCGATTTCTAGGTACCCCTCTTCCTTTCTTTTTCTTTTTTCTTGTTTCATGAATCACATAATTAATCAATCTGTGATGATCATTTAGGTTTGCAATTACTCTAATTATTGTGAATTGAAGAATATAAGAAGAATTGAAGGATTGGTTTTCTTCATCCTAAATTAGGGCTATTTTAGGGTTTAAGTTTGTGGATGACTCAGGCCATCTCCATCTGCATATCAGATGTCAATTGGAAGGGCTGGTAATGCTCTGTCCATTGTCGAGTGAATCGGACTCCGGCGAGGTTAAATCGGCGGTCATTTTGACTGCCCTAGTCGAGGACCTTTCGGTCTCGCCATCCCGAGCGCAAGACTTGCGCGGGCCGAATCGGGTAGAGGTCGACCCGTGGATTTTCGACCGGGCCCGACTCACGGTTGACGCACGATTAAAGATGCGTGGGTCCCGCATGACACGCGGATGTCTGTTGTTCAGATGCGTGTTCGTAGGGCCACGCGAGCATCATTTTTGCCGGCCGCAGTCAATGATGCGGTGGGCCCCACATTCGTGCTACTGGCCATTCTTGGCGCGACACGTGGCCTTCCTGCTGTCGCCCGTCAGAACCAGTGGGCCCACCTGTAGAATAAACAAATAAGTATCTATAATAATAATAATTATATAGATAATTATAATACATATTACTATATCTAAAATATATGGATATGCACATATGTATATACTTATATATATATATATATATATATATATATATATATATATATATAAGTATTTGTATAAATGTATATAAATAGAAAAGAATAAAATGTAACTAAATAATAACAGATAATAAATATTAATTATATTATTAATTCCTAATTAATCAATTCTGTTAAAATAGAAATACTTAAACATATTAATGTTAAATTAAATAAATTCTATTAATTCTTAAAACTTTAAACTTAAATAACTTGTGAAATATACATCCAAATTATATAAATAAATACACTATATTAATCAGCAAAAATTAGGGAATATTTTAGTGCCATCTAAATTTCAGTAGGATTAATAATTTACATAGTGACATTTTAGGTTATTAAATAATTCAAAATTTGTTTCAAAACTTCAATTAATAATAATTTTGCAACCCATAATCCAAACATACCCAATATGGGTATTAAAATATTCACAAAACCCTAAGGAATATTTTAATAGGGTTAATCTTGCTGTTTGGATTAATTTGAGCATAACGACATTTAGGACCTAATCCTGATTAACCTAATTTGACATAAAACTTCAAATGACCATAAGTTAGTCATCTTAGCTCCAAATTAGGTGATCCAAATACCAATTTAGATCAGCAAAACCTAATCTACAGAGATCTACATAAATATTTAGGATCCAACAGTTATATTTGCTAATCACTCCTAATTACCATAAAACTTGATTAGTGAATATTAGTAAATTTAATAATCCAAATTGGACAAACTAAGTTTCAGAGAACTCATGGAACCTATTAGAACCTAAATTTAGGGTTGGATTAGTGATTGGGTGATTAATTTCACTAATCACTCACTAATCACCCTAAATCCTAATAAAGCCATAACTTAGCCAAATGGAGTCCAAATTGAACCTACCACTAGTCATTAGAATCAGTGGATCAATTGTGACTTACAGCTACTAAAATTATTCAATTTGGATACCAAATGACAAAGTTAGGGTTTTTGACCCTTAATTAAGAATCCTTAATTACCCTTTAAACCCTAAAACTTATTTTAGCTATAACTTAGCCAATACACATCAAAATTCAATAAACTTAGGTTCTATGGAAACCTTAGCATATAACCTTTAATAAACTGGCAGAAAAATTATATATTATTAGGGTAAAACTACCAAAATGCCCTTATAGGTCAAATTGCTTAATTTGGCCCTATAAGGCTTAATACTTAACCAAAATTAGAGAACTTACTGTCTAAACTCATATTAGACAGTAAGTAATCTTTTCACATCATTAAATTTCAGAATTTAATGCTAATTCATAAAGATAGATTTAGACCCTTAAGGGGGGGCAAAACGGTCTTTTTGCCTAAAATTAGGGTTTAATGAAATTGTGAGAGTTAATTTCATCTCTAAATCATATCAAATAGTAATTAAAGTGATTTAAACAATAATTTAAATAATTCTAAGCCTTAGATTAGAAAATTGAAGAAAAACCCTAAGTTAAGTCTTAAATAAAACCTAAGTAAATTGTGAGAGAATTTCCTTTCCTTAATCATTCTTAGATCATCCTTTAGGTCTTATAACCTTAGTTAGGATGTGTGTCTGAGTGATACTCTTAGCATCTAAGAGCCTTAATTCCTAAGATTAGGATTAGATCTTAGGTTAGAATTCATCTAATGGGTAAAGTGGGTTACTCATTAAGGTGAAACCTTGATTTTACAAGTTTATTAGATTTTTCATAGGTTATTAACTAATTATTTGATCTTTTAACATTAGAATTAGGATTAGAAATCTATCCTATTGAATTTGACTTAATTCAATTGGATTTGCCTTAACCTTTAATCAGTAAGATGGGATTAAACCTTAGCCCATTAGGATAACCTTGTGATTAAGAATTAAACCTCATTCTTTGAAGTTTGATTCTTAATTCTTTAAAGCTTAATTTGGCTAATCCAGGTTTATTTGGGGTTTATAAAATAATAAACTAGGACGATGATTTGTTTATTTAAATCAAGTGGTCGTCTTTTGATTTTCATATAGTTAGGACTTGGCCAGTCCTAATTATCTTCAACTAGTAGGTTCATGATTCTAAGTTACAGACAGTGTATGAATTTATAATTCTGAATCTTATGTAACTTAGAGTAGTTAGAACATTTAAATTAGAAAACAGGCGATGTCACAAAATTTGTATAGTGCTATTTATTAATTCTTTGAATTTGAAATGCAATGCTTTTCCTTGCTTTAGAACCCTTTTATATCTTAAGACATACTTAAATACTTGATACTTACTTTATATTATACTTTGAATTTCATTCACATTTCATATGCATAATTTTAAAAATAAACATTAATAAACAACGTTTTACTTGTGATTTATATTTTACTTAACTTGCCACTTAGTATGACTTACTTTAGGACTGCTTTTGCCTAGGGAATTTCCCCTATGGTACTTTACTTTGGCATTGGGATGTTTCTCCTATTTGCCCTTTAGATACTTTGTGGATTTACTTTAGGATCTGGGATATTTCTCCTAGATGCCTCTTTTGATGAACTTTACTTTAATCCGGGATGTTTCTCCTAGATTACCAGATGGACTTTACTTTTTGGCAGACTAAGTAGGAGTATCTCACACGTACAGTAAATTAATCAACATTACTTACATTTACTTTTCTGACCTTTTTCAGTTACTTTACATTCTTTCTTACACTTCAGACGTACTTTACTTTACCGTTTCAGTACACTTTTCTTTCTTTCATATTTTCTGCAGTTCCTTTACATTTCAGAACTTTTTTGTATGTCAGCCGTTTTACCTACTTGAGAGCATGTTAGGATGCTAGTCTTATACTTTCAGTACAGTATTTTTACTTATACTATACTAGCATGTTAGTTTGATCATATTCTTTAGGACTTTTCTTTGTACTTATTAGATTTACTTTTATACCTTACTTACCTTGTATTACAGCCCAAGTTGAGGTATGTTTCTACCTCAATACTTGTTCTTCTTTTCTTTGTGCTTTATCTCTATATTTTGCTTAAATTAAGTTGTGATGTCATTAAAATACATTAAAATTTATTACTTTAAAATGTACTTAGATATTTTGTCTAACAAGATTTTTATTTTGTTGGCTACGGCCCTACCATTATTAAACTGATAATGGTAGATTCTGAGCTTTTCGAGGAGATTGAGCCTGTAGAGGAGCAGATCCAGGAGGAGGTCCAGACTACTGAGGGACCTTAGTCTATTTACTAGCTTTATTTACTTTTATATTGTGTGGATGAGAGACTCTTTGGATTTCAGTTTTCTTTAAACTTTAAACATTTGTAATAATACAGAACTTTGTACTTTACTTTCCTGCATTATATATATTCTGAGCTGGATGTATTTATTTTATAGTATGGATGCTTACTTCAGTTGTTACTTTTCTTCCGCACTCTAATACTCATTAAGTGATTGTTAATCTTTATCTTATTTAGAAAAACACCTTTTTTTCTTAAGATTGGATTGGAGTCCTAAATTCCAACCTAATGTTAAGTATAAGATGTGCTTAGTGAAGACCTCTCCTTAAGCCTTGTGATTAGAAGGGGAGGCCGCCACACCAACCCTATCGCGGACGGCTTCCCTTATAACGGTAATCACTGTGGCGATTCGATTAAATTGAAACGATCAGGTTTGATCGGACTCAATCAAACCTGATCAAAGTTTAATCTAAGCATTGAAATAGATGTGCAACAATCGAAATCAATGATATATCAAATATATTGGGAAGGGTTCGTACCTAAGGTTCGATGGCTTGGGTGGACTTCTCGAACGGACGGTTCCTTCTTTTCAGAGACTTGATTTGAGTGGTAAAAAAAAGAAATGATAATGAAGATGATGAATTACTGATCTTATCGAGCGTCTAGAGCGGCGGATTGACGCCTGTGCGTCCGAGGGGGTGCCGCGTGCGAGCCCGAGGCCACGCGTAGGCCTTCTGGGGACAAAAGGCCTGGACCGTTCGATCAATCGATCGAGCGGTCCAAAACTGCCGTTGAATCAAACGGTCGGTCGCGAAAAGGGAGACGACGTCTGAGGGGTTTGGATGGCGCCGTTAATGCTTAATAATTAATATTATTATTTAATTCATATTATATTGATTTAATTAATCAAATTTACCCTATTAAATGTATCCCAAAAATTCTCAATAAATCACCCCTAGCTAATTGAGGGGTGAGGAATGCAATGACGCACTCAGATTTTTGTTTCGATGAGTATTTAATTATTTGAATTTTCTAGGTATTTAAATAATATTAAAATATTTGACGAAAATCCAACGACTTCCAAATGCATCCAAAACTTCACCCCTTGTTAATTTGGGGGTGATGGACACAATGGCGAAATTAGATTTTCTATCTGAGGTCTAAATAAAAAGTTAATTTTTAGGGTTTTGGGGATTTTTCAGAAATCCATATTTGATTCAATTGACTTCAGGTTTGACCTAGATTTTTAAGGTGAGTCCTAAATGACATGGTTAGTGTACTAAAAGCTTAATTAAGACTTAAATCAGTCTTAAGTAACTTAAGTAACAACCTGGGTTGTTACAGCCAATGTCATCATTATGGGAGAACAAATCATTCAATAAAGTTCTGCCGTGCTACTTACACAGTAAACGGGCATCAACTTCAAAATTAAGGCAAGGCAGTTATGAGGAAGCTAGGCAGACCACCAGCAAACCAAGGAAACAACATTGCATCTTCTAGTAATACAAGGAATAATCCAGCTCAAGCCAGAATTTTCAATTTATCTCAAGAAGAGGCAAGAGATGAACCTGATGTGGTCACATGTACCATTTTATTATTCCAATACCCTTATTCAGTTCTTTTTGATTCTGGAGCTACGCATTCTTTTATTGCGTCAAAATTGGTTCAACAATATTCATTACCAGTAGAACAACTTTCATCATCACTCAAAGTTAATATACCATCAGGAGAGTTCTTAGAAACAAATAACTTTTGTAGATGTAAGTTAGATATAAGTGGAATCTCTTGGGAAGCTAAACTCACTGTCATCCCTATAACCACTTTTGATATTATCATTGGGATGGACTGGATGAGTCAGACTAAAGCATTAATTAATTGTGCAAAGAATGGAGTATATATTTATAATAAAAGTAAGAAAGTAACCTTTATTGGTCAAAAGAGTGCAGTTATTAGCCTTATTACAGCAAATAAGATCGAAAAGTTTATTAGAAAGAAATATCCCATATTATTAACCTTACTCTCAAACTCTGAGGACAAATCCACAACTCTAGAAGAAACTCCTATAGTGAAAAATTATGCAGATGTTTTTCTATTTTGAGTAAGCTACCGACGGGTAGTGAGGTAAGCTTCATACAGGTTATGCCTATGGGTTTACCCATTTGGGCTCAGGAGTCTACGGACTCAACTTATTGTTACAAATGCTTTTGATAAAATTTATTTATTTCATGCTTTACAATTATATTGAATTTCACAGCTAACTTACAGGGCAATACTTAAATTTAGAAATTTACTTTACTTATATAGATATTTCAGTCACTTTCATATTTGATTTATACCTATTTTAGGATGCTATAATTAATCTTATAAGAATGATTTGCGTACTCATACTTGACTGGTTATTGAATTTTTCAGGTTTTGAAAATTAAAAGCTTTGAAGATCTGCCAAGTAAAAGAAAAAGAAAAGAGATAGAGATGTGAGGAAGAAAAGATGTTAAATTTATTTTTTTAAACTGTGTATTTCATATATGTGTATGGCTCTGAATATAAATGTGAACATTTATATATTTTATTTCCTTTATTTTCAAAAATGCATATTTTCAAATGTATGAATCATTCTTTAGAGACTCTCAAACTTCGATCACAGGTAGCCACAGAATTGGTATCAGAGCGGAGTTTGAGAAAATTTAAAGAATGATTCATTAAAGAGCCAACAATATGAATACAGTTACTAGATTATTAGTAGTTAGATTTTAAGTTGGAGAGCGTAATAAGTATAGTTTATTATTTTCACAGATTATGGATAGTCAAAACAATAACAACAACAACTAATCTCAAGCGGAAAATGTTCCTCAAAATACCCTAAGCCACAATGAGAATGTTTCACCTAATGTTGAAGCAGTCTACCCTTTTGATCATAGTGGAGCAAATCAGATGCCCCAGTTCATGAATATGATGAGGTAATTCATGAGCAACCAACAATTCCAAAATCCAAACCCTATATCAACCCAGAAGAAGGCAGTGAATGAAGATATGCATGTATTTCTTAAACTTCAGCCCCAGAGATTCAATGGCAAGGCAACTCCTTACCAAGCCGAGGAGTGGATTCAAAGGACAAAGAAGGAATTTAGATGTGCTAAGAGTTTTGAAGATCAGAAGGTATCATTAGCTACTTATCTTCTGACAGAAACTACTGAGAAGTGGTGGAAGACAACCAAGACCACTACATTCCAGAATAGATCAGAAGAAGAAATTTAGTGTGAAGAATTTGTGAATGTATTCTTAGGCAAATATGTGCCCCAGTCTGCTAGGCAGACAATGAGGAAGGAGCTCCTAAATCAGAAGCAAGGGAGTCATTCAGTTACAGAATACCAAGAGGAATTCACTCGTCTAGCAAGTTTTGCTCCAGAAATGGTTACAACTGAGGAAGTCAGGTGTCATTTGTTCCTTAATGGATTAATGAATAATTTTCAGCATATCTTGACACCCCTTCAGATCTTAAATTTTGCTCAACTGGTGGAAAAGGCCAAGCTCATGGAAGCCCAAGAAGAGCAGTACTCTTCAAGAATGACGAAAAGGCCAGCATTTTCTCCCCATTTTCAATCTATGAGGCAGCAATTCTCAAGACCTCAAGGGAAAGTTTACAATATTCAAAGCAACTATAGTGAACCTGCTCCGAGAACACCAAATACTTGTAGATTTTGTGGAAGGATACACAGTACAAATAAGTGTTTTACTGGTGTAGGCCAATGTCATCATTATGGGAGAACAAATCATTTAATAAAGTTCTGACGTGCTACTTACACAGTAAACGAGCATCAACTCCCAAATCAAGGCAAGGCAGTTATGAGGAATCAAGGCAGACCACCAGCAAACCAAGGAAACAACATTGCATCTTCTAGTAATACAAGGAATAATCCAGCTCAAGCCAGAATTTTTAATTTATCTCAAGAAGAGGCAAGAGATGAACTTGATGTGGTCACAGGTACCATTTTATTATTCCAACACTCTTGTTCAGTTCTTTTTGATTCTGGAGCTACGCATTCTTTTATTGCATCAAAATTGGTTCAGCAATATTCATTACCAGTATAACAACTTTCATCATCACTCAAAGTTAATATACCATCAGGAGAGTTCTTAGAAACAAACATCTTTTGTAGATGTAAGTTAAATATAAGTGGAATCTCTTAGGAAGCTAAACTCACTGTCATCCCTATAACCACGTTTGATATTATCCTTGGGATGGACTGGATGAGTCAGAATAAAGCATTAATTAATTGTGCAAAGAAGAGAGTATATATCTATAATGGAAGTAAGAAAGTAACCTTTGTTGGTCAAAAGAGTGCAGTTATTAGCCTTATTGCAGCAAATAAGATCGAAAAGTTTATTAGAAAGAAATATCTCATATTCTTAATCTTACTCTCAAACTCTGAGGCCAAATCCACAACTCTAGAAGAAACTCCTATAGTGAAAGATTATGCAAATATTTTTCCAGAAGAACTTCCATGATTACCACCTCAAAGAGAAGTAAAATTCAGCATTGATTTAAGTCAAGGAACGAATCCTTTATCTAAAGCTCCGTATAGAATGACACCCAAAGAGTTAGAAGAACTTGAGAATCAACTTCAAGAATTGAATGAAAAAGGGTTTATTAGACCAATTAATTCCCCATGGGGAGCCCGAGTCTTATTTGTTAAGAAGAAAGATGGGAGTATGCGCTTATGTATTGATTATCGAGAATTGAATAAGGTTACTATTAAAAACAAATACTCATTACCAAGAATTGATGATTTATTTGATCAATTAATTGGTGCTTCAATATTTCCCAAAATTGATTTGAGATCAGGTTATCACCAACTTCATATCAAAGATGAAGATATTCCTAAATCTGCTTTTAGAACGCGCTATAGGCATTATGAATTTTTGGTGATGCCTTTTGGGTTAACCAACGCCCCATCCTATTTTATGGATTTGATGCAGCAAATAATGAAACCCTACTTAGATTCATTTATCATCGTCTTCATTGATGATATATTAATTTATTCTAAGAATGCTAAGGAGCATGAGGAGCATCTTAGAATCACCTTGAGCTTGTTAAGGCAATGTTAATTGTATGCCAAATTCTCAAAATATGAATTTTGGCTTCAATCTATAGCCTTCCTAGGCCATGTAATTAGCAAAGATGGAATATCAGTTGACCCAAGCAAAATAAGTGCAATTCAGGATTGGCCCCAACCTACTTCAGTAACAGAGATACGCAGTTTCTTGGGATTAGCTGGTTATTATCATAAATTTGTTAAGAACTTTTCCCAAATTGCAGTTCCTCTCACTCGTCTTACTCAAAATGATGTGCCTTATGTATGGGATTCATCTTGTGAATCTACATTTCAGAAGTTAATAGAATGTTTAACATCAGCTCCTATTCT
Organism: Gastrodia elata; assembly: GCA_016760335.1. Classification (NCBI taxonomy): domain Eukaryota; kingdom Viridiplantae; phylum Streptophyta; class Magnoliopsida; order Asparagales; family Orchidaceae; genus Gastrodia; species Gastrodia elata. Next base: position 137,712 of record JACERR010000026.1, read on the forward strand.
AGTTTTGTCAGTTGAAGGAAAAGAATATTAAATTTATTGTGATACTTTTGGAATTGGATTAGGCTGTGTTCTTATGCAAGAAGAAAAGGTTATAGCCTTTACATCTATACAGCTTAAAATTCATGAGAAAAATTATCCAATTCATGATCTGGAATTGGCTGCAATAGTATTTGCACTTAAGATCTGGAGACACTACTTATATGGAGTAAGATGTGAAGTCTTCACTGATCACCAAAGTTTAAAATTTATCTTTACTTAAAAAGAGATAAATTTAAGACAGCGAAGATGGTTAGAGTTAATCAAAGATTATGATTTATCAATTCAATATCATCCTGGAAAGGCAAATGTAGTAGTAGATGCAGTAAGTCAAAAAGTAATTTCACATTTGCATATTTTGACCTCTAACCCTATATTACTTAAGGAAATAGAAGGTCTCCAATTAGAAGTCGTAGTACCATCAAATGTTAATCTATTTCAAATGATGGTTGAATGTTCATTGATGGATGAAATTAAAGAAGCTCGACGTCTTGATGAAGAATATAGCTCCTTATCTGCATCTATTCAATCTGGAAAGCATTTAGAATTAAAGTTGGATTCAAATAAGAACATTTGGTGTGAATCTAGAATTTGGATACTTAATAAAGCTGAGCTAAGATCTAAAGTATTGAAAGAAGCTTACCATTCCAAATATTCTATTCATCCAGAAAATAATAAGATGTATCAAGATTTGAAATCACACTTTTGGTAGCTAGGAATGAAAAGAAGTATAGCTGAGTTTATATCAAAGTGTGAAGCTTGTAACCTGGTCAAAGCAAAACATCAGAAACCAGGAGGATTACTTCAACCATAACTATACCACAATGGAAATGGGAAGATATTTCTATGGATTTCATAACTGGATTTTCTCATTCAAAATCCAATATTAATTCTATTTGGGTAATTGTGGATAGGCTTACAAAATCAGCACACTTTTTACCAATTAAGCAGACAGATTCAGTAGACAAATTGGCAAAGATCTACCTAAAAGAGATAGTAAGATTGCATGGTATCCAAAAACCATCATTTCTGATAGAGATAGGAGATTCACTTCAAAGTTCTGGAAAGCAGTTCATCATGATCTTAGTTCATAGCTCTGTATGAGTGCAGCTTTTCATTCGCAAACTGATGGAAAAACTGAAAGAGTAAATCAAACTCTAGAAGATCTTCTTCGCCTTTGTGTATTAGATTTGGAGGAAGTTGGGATGATCACCTTCTGTGATGACCCACTTAAGTAGTAATAAGTGAAACTCTTAAACTTCAAGGCGCCTTTTCAGATAACGGTGGAGTTCTTGATAAGAACTTCAAAGTTAAGCGTGCTCAGGTGGGAGCACTCCGAGGATGGGTGATCTACTGGGAAGTTATCTTCTGAGGGCAAAACCGTGAGGCTTTTCAGGTCAAAGCGGACAATATCTTGGTGCTTAAGAGTTTGGGCTGTTACAAATGGTATCAGAGCAAATCATAGGGTGTCAGATAGGAGCTAAGTGCCATATAGGGCAAAGTACCACTTCATGTGAGCAGCTTCTTGAACCCATGTGGTTAAGGTGCTACATGGTTGTGGGTACCTCTTATGCCTGTAGGGGTCACCTCTAGTCCTATCTACCTAATGGATGGTTCTTGGATCTGTGTGTGGATACTGACGAGGACGTTAGTTACTTAAGTTGGGGAGATTGTAATGACCCACTTAAGTAGTAATAAGTGAAACTCTTAAATATCGAGACGCCTATTCAGATAACGGTGGAGTTCCTGATAAGAACTTCAAAGTTAAGCGTGCTCAGGCGGGAGCACTCTCAGGATGGGTGACCTACTGGAAAGTTATCTTCTGAGGGCAAAACCGTGAGGCCTTTCAGGCCAAAGCGGACAATACCTTAGTGCTTAAAAGTTTGGGCTGTTACAAATGGTATCAGAGCAAACCATAGGGTGTCAGATAGGAGCTAAGTGCAATATAAGGCAAAGTACCACTTCATGTGAGCAGCCTCTTGAACCTATGATGGTTAAGGTGCTACATGATTGTGGGTACCTCTTATGCCTGTAGGGGTCACCTCTAGTCCTATCTACCCAATGGATGGTTCTTAGATCTGTGTGTGGATACTGACGAGGACGTCAGTTACTTAAGTTGTGGAGATTGTGATGACCCACTTAAGTAGTAATAAGTGAAACTCTTAAACATCGAGATGCTTTTTAGATAACGGTGGAGTTCCTGATAAGAACTTCAAAGTTAAGCATGCTCAGGTGGGAGCACTCCCAGGATGGGTGACCTACTGGGAAGTTATCTTCAGAGGGCAAAATCGTGAGGCCTTTCAGGCCAAAGTGGATAATACCTTGGTGCTTAAGAGTTTGGGCTGTTACACTTTTCATTAATTGAATTCTCTTATAATAACAATTTTCAAGCAAGCATAGAAATGGCTCCTTATGAAGCCCTTTATGGAAGAAAGTGTATCACTCCTTTATCTTAGAATAGTGTTGGAGAAAATAGGATATTAAAATCAGATTTGATTGTTCAGGCAACAAAAAAGATTATGTTAATTCAGCATCAGATGAAAGCAGCTCAAGAGAGATAGAAGCAGTATTTTGATGTTCATCATCGTCATATTGAATTTTCTGTTGGAGACTTCGTATATTTGAAAGTAAATCCTTTCAGAGAAGTTTCAAGATTTGGAGTTTCTGGAAAATTAAGTCCAAGATTTATTGGACCTTTTGTAGTCTTGAAGAGAGTGGGCCAAGTGACTTATCAAATCAAGCTTCCACCACATCTGAGTCTGATGCACGATGTATTTCATATTTTCTCATTAAGGAAATGTTTATCAGAACCTTCAATGAGAGTAGAATTATAAAATATCAATTTGAAACCAAACCTCAGCTATGTGATCGAACCAGAAGAAATTCTAGATCAAGATGAGAGGAAATTAAGAAATAAATCCATTCCTATGATAAAGGTTAGATGGAAAAACTGCCGTAAAAAAGAAGCTACATGGGAAGAAGAATCAAGTATGAAGAAAGCATATTCTCACTTATTCCACTAGTAAGTGATTCTAGATCTAGTAAACGTCTTTAAATTTTAGATTGATGTCGGGACGACATCTTTTTTAAGTTGGAGCGAATGTAAAATACCAGAAATAATCTTCAAATTGTTTATTAAATAATTTTGACCTTAGATTAAAAATTTGACTTCGCCATTGCGTTCACCACCCCCAAATTAGCTATGGGTGAAATTTTGGAGGTATTTGGAAGTCATTTACTTTTGGGCAAATATTTTAATATTATTTTAATTACCTGAAAAATCAAATAAATAAATACTCGTCGGATCGAAAATCCGATTGCGCCGTTGCGTTCCTCACCCCTCAATTAACTATGGGTGATTTATTGGAAAATTTTTAGAATAAGTTTAATTATCTAAATCTAATTAATAAATTTATTAAAATTAATTATATAATAATATTAATTTATTTAAGTATTAACGGCACCGTCCCGATTATTGTTGACGCCATTCGTCTGGCCGCTCGTGCCGTTTGGATAGACGGATCTTTCTGATCCGTCTGATCAGGAGGATCAGATGGCCATGGATCGTCATCCTCGCAAATTCGCCGTGTGGCGATGAGGGTTCAGCACGCGTCAAATACCTCGACCTATGACAGAATCCACTGCTGTAGAGCGTCATTAAGTCTCCATTTCGATTGTTGCAGAGGGTTTTCACATTTTGATCAAGTAAGAATAGGTCAAGTAAAGATCTTTCGAACCCTAGAATCCTTCGAGGTACCACTCTTTCTCTACTCTAGATCCTTAGCTTGTTTTATTCATTTCACCGCAGACAATAATTTAGAGTATCGTATGGATTATCTGGAGTCGTCAAAGTCCGAGTTAAAGCTTCGATTTGCAAACCCTAATTTGCCTGAGAGGTGTCGTGCGCGGGAAAGGAAGATGAACCGATGGTTTCGCCCGTCTGGTTCGCTCGCCGGTTCACCTCGCCGTGACCGGTCCGGTTTGAGAAAGAGGACAGATCCTCTCTTCAAAATCCAACCGTCGATTTTTAATTTAAATCTGACGGTAGACCTAATCTAAGACCCGATTAATTCTCAAGCGTTGGATTAAATCCTAAAAACGTTTAAACCGTCAATCTCGGCTGACTCATCGATCCGTGAGATCCTAAAAAAGGCCACGTGTCAATCCCTGATCTCGCCACGCGTATTGCTTGGACACGTGTCCGCACCCCGCGCCTCTACAGCTTCGGTGGGGCCCGCATCCGAGCAGCATGATGACTGTCACGAGCGAGGCAGCAAGTGGGACCCGCCTGGCTGTTGCCACCCAATCTCGGGCCAACACGTGGAGCTGGGTCTCGCAGAAGATTAAGTTAATTATAAAGATAAATATAAATATATATATATATATATATATGTATATATATACTTATATAATAACAGAATAAAGAAAATAAATAATTAGTACATTTTTATACATATAATCTACTTAATATATAAATGTACATATATATTCATATATATGTATATGTATATTTAATTAAATAGTAAAATTTAGATAATTAATAAATTAAACACTTACAAATACAAACAAAAAATAAGAATCAAATTAATAAATAGATTAAGAAAATGGATATATTAAAACAATAATATTAATATGAAATTATATTAATTGAACTAATATCTAATAAAATCTTAATTATTTTAAATAATTAGAAAGTGTATTTTCAAATTAATATTAATAGATTTAATAAATATAATTAATTAAATCAAATAAATACATAAACTTTAAACCTACATAATTCCTAAAATATTTTAATAAATTATACAAATAAATATATCAAATTCATCAAAAAAATATGGAGAAATTAATAATGCAATTTATTTTGATGTAAAACTAATATTTAACATAGTTATATTTAGGGGTATTAAAATAAATCAAAAATATGTTCCAAATAATTAATTAATCATAACTTTTAATTCATTAATTCTAGCATATCCAATATAAGTCTCAAAATATTCAGAAAATCCTAAGGAATATTTTAGTAGTGTTAATTTTGCCATTTGGATTAAATTTAGACTAATCATAATTAGGACCTAACCCTAATTAAGCATTTAACCCTAGAAACTTCAAATAACTATAAGTCAATTTAGCTCAAAATTAGGTAATCCAAATATCAATTTAAATTAGAAAAACTTAATTTACAGTAAACTACAAAAATATTTAGGATCCAACTGTTAAATCTCCTAATAAACCATAATTACTCTAAACTTAATTAGTGAATATTAGCAAATCTAATGATCCAAATTAAATAATTTTAGTTTTAGAAAACTCATAAAGTAAATTAGAATCTAGCGGTATAATTAGTTTAATAATTTTATAACTAAATTCACTAATCACTCACAAATCATATTTAATCTTAATTATTAACCCTAGAAATTGTATTGGCTATGACTTAGCCAATACATATCAGAATTTGATGATTTTAAGTTCTATAGAAACCTTATAATATAATCTACAATAAACTAACAGAAATTTTATATTTCATTAAGGTTAAAATTACTAATATACCCTTATAAGGTCAAATTTTTAATTTGACCTTATAAGGCATAATAATTAAGTAGCTTAATAAGATAAAACAAATATTCAAATATTCATTATTATTTTAGAGATCTAAATATTATAAATCATAAAAGCATAAAAGTAATGAATTAAATTATTTTGGCAGATCAAAGAATTTAAACTGGTTATAAATTATATCAAAACAGTAAGGTACGTAAATTAAATTATAAGTTTCATTTTCAGTATTCTTATTTTTGAGCCATTTTTATTTGAGCACTATTTATTACAAATTGCTTATCGCTATTAAACCTGCAAAAGAATGATATCAAATTGCATGTAACAAAAAGATGAAAAATGATATATATTACTGTGGCGCTTGTCTTTGGAGGGTGGAACTCAACACTGAGAATATGTACAGATTGGGCCTGCTGACAGTCCCTGGGAGTTATAAGGAGGGATTTAGCCCCTGTAGGAAGTGGGCAAATCCAAAGGAAAGACACACCATCAGTTTCTATTTTGAGTAAGCTACCGACGGGTAATGAGATAAGCTTCCCAGGTTATGCCTATGAGCTTACCCATTTGGGCTCAGGAGTCTACAGACTCAACTTATTGTTACAAATGCTTTTGATAAAATTTATTTATTTCATGCTTTACAGTTATATTGAATTTCACAGCTAACTTGCAGTGCAATACTTAAATTTAGAAATTTGCTTTACTTATGCAGATATTTCAGTCACTTTTATATTTGATTTATACCTATTTTACGATGCTAGAATTAATCTTAAAAGAACGATTTGCGTACTCCTACCTGACTGGTAACTGAATTTTTCAGATTTTGAAAATTAAAAACTTTGAAGATCTGTCAAGTAAGAGAAAAAGAAAAGAGATAGAGATGTGAAGAAGAAAAGATGTTAAATTTATTTTTTTTAATTGTGTATTTCAGATATGTGTATGTCTCTGAATATAAATGTGAACATTTATATATTTTATTTCCTTTATTTTCATAAATGCATATTTTCAAATGTATGAATCATTCTTTAGAGACTCTTGAATTTATATCCCCGATCGCCACGGGCACACACACAACTGTATATAAATATATAGACACACAAACACACACATAGAGATAATACACTCAGATATATATATATATATATATATATATATATATATATATATATATACACACACACACACACATACATACAAACACACACATAAAGATTAGTATATATTAGTGCGTGTTATCTCTATGTGTGTATATTTGTGTGTGTGTATGTCTCACATACATAATCTTTATATATGAGTGTGAATACCCAATATATATGGATAAGTTTATATGAGTGCGTGTGTGTGTGTGTGTTGATATATATATTTATATCACACATACATATGGAAATTAATATATATGAGTGTGTATGTGTGTGTGTGTGTTTATGTCCCACACACACACACACACATAATTTCTTTAAGTATTAGTACATGTGTGTCTGTGTACCTTGAGTGAGTATATATGAGTGTGTGTGTGTGGGTATACATACATATGACATACACACACATAGAGATAAGTATATATGAGTGTGTGTTTTATGTGTGTGTGTGTCTATATATTTATCTCTATGTGTATGCACATAAATACACACATATTTGTGTGTGTTTGTGTGCACACATATAAATAAGTATATAGGCACACACACACACACTTATATGTACTAATCTCTATGTATATGTATTTGTGTTTCACACATAGAGATCAGTGTTGTGTGACACACACACACATACTCACAGAGAGTGTGTGTGTGTGTTTGTGTGTGTGTAGGGTTGTCACCACACTCATACACACACACACATGGAGATAAGTATAAGTACATATCTATGAGTGTGTGTGTGTATGTGTGTTGAGTTGCCTCACACACACACTCATATATATTTTCTTATACTTATCCCGCCGCGTATCCTGCATCCATCCACGCAGCAGCCCCGCCGTCCTGCTGGCCAACCTCGCTTGCCCCGGGCCTCGTATGCTCCGCCACCGTGCCTTAATCTTCTGGCCATCGGGATCGTCGACCTCGACATGCACCCGGAAGCTCAGAGATCGCTCGAACCCCCCCAGAAGGAAGTCCTCCACAAACCCTAGCCCAATCGACGTATCAGGTACTCCCTCTCCCAATCTCCTTTCCTATGCATTACGTTGTGCTTCAATTATTACCAATCCTGAACGAATCGAACAACCCGAAACTTCGATACAACACACATCGGCATAACCTCCACCGTAAGAACCTTCCCAGGGTTAGGAAATTTCAGATGCCGCCGGTCACCTCTGGGATCGAAACTGGTGCCGTCGGGTAGGTCTCGCCGAGAGCTACCCTCGGCCGTGCAGGCTGGTCTCCGGGAGGGCAGGAAAGGCCGCGCATCGGCTTGCCCTGGATGCGGTCGTTCGGTGGTAGGTCGGACCTCCTGGGTCGGGTCGGGTCAACCCGACCCGACCCGTATCGCTACGGATCCTGTCAGCAGTCTGGGGGGCCCCGCGGGCCTCCCGGGCCCTCTTCGTGCGCGCCGTTTGGCGATGGGGCCCATGGCGCGTCAGCAGGCAGGCCCTGCTTGCGCCAGCTGACCCATCGGCTGACCGGTGGGCCCCGCTCGCAGATCTGCGACCGATCCGGTCACGACACATGGCAAGGGTGGGCCTCCGCATGCGTCAAATCCGACAGATTAAATTATTATACTGTCGATTTTTAATTTAAATCTGATGGTAGACCTAATCTAAGACCCGATTAATTCTCAAGCGTTGGATTAAATCCTAAAAACGTTTAGATCGTCAATCTCGGCTGACTCACCGATCCGTGAGATCCAAAAAAGGCCACGTGTCAATCCTTGATCACGCCACGCGTAATGCTTGGACACGTGTCCGCACCCCGCGCCTCTGCAGCTTTGGTGGGGCTCGCATCCGAGCAGCATGATGACTATCTCGAGCGATGCAGCAAGTGGGACCCGCCTGGCTGTTGCCACCAAATCTCGGGCCAACACGTGGAGCTGGGTCCCGCAACGGTTTTGTCCGTCTAAAGTAATGGGACCCACCTACAGAAGATTAAGTTAATTATAAAGATAAATATATATATATATATATATACTTATATAATAATAGAATAAAAAAAATAAATAATTAATACATTTTTATACATATAATCTACTTAATATATAAATGTACATATATATATATATATTTATATATATGTATATGTATATTTAATTAAATAGAAAAATTTAGATAATTAATAAATTAAACACTTACAAATACAAACAGAAAATAAGAATCAAATTAATAAATAGATTAAGGAAATGGATATATTAAAATAATAATACTAATATGAAATTAAATTAATTTAACTAACATCTAATAAAATCTTAATTATTTTAAATAATCAGAAAGTGTATTTTTAAATTAATATTGATAGATTTAATAAATATAATTAATTAAATCAAATAAATACCTAAACTTTAAACTTACATAACTCCTAAAATATTTAATCAAATTATACAAATAAATATATCAAATTCATCAAAAAAAATGAAACAATTAATAATGCAATTTTTTTTGCTGTAAAACTAATATTTAATATAGTGATATTTAGGAGTATTAAAATAAATCAAAAATATGTTACAAATAATCAATTAATCATAACTTTTAATTCATTAATCCTAGCATACCCAATATAGGTCTCAAAATATTCAGAAAACCCTAAGGAATATTTTAGTAGTGTTAATTTTGCTATTTGGATTAAATTTAGACTAATCACAATTAGGACATAACCCTAATTAAGCCTTTAACCCTAGAAACTTCAAATAATTATAAGTAAGTCAATTTAGCTCCAAATTAGGTGATCCAAATATCAATTTAAATTAGAAAAACTTAATTTACAGTAAACTGCAAAAATATTTTGGATCCAACGATTAGATCTCCTAATCAACCCTAATTACTCTAAAACTTAATTAGTGAATATTAGCAATTCTAATGATCCAAATTAAGTAATTTTAGTTTTAGAAGACTCATAAAGTAAATTAGAACCTAACTGTATAGTTAGTTTAGTAATTTTATAACTAAATTCAATAATAACTCATTAATCACATTTAATTTTAGTTATTAACCCTAGAAATTATATTGGCTATAACTTAGCCAATACATCTCAGAATTTGATGATTTTAGGTTCTATGGAAACCTTATAACATAATCTACAATAAACTAATAGAAATTTTATATTTCATTAAGGGTAAAATTACTAATATACCCTTATAAAATCAAATTCCCAATTTGACCTTATAAGACGTAATAATTAAGTAGCTTAATAAAATAAAACAAATATTCAAATATTCATTATTATTTTAGAGATCTAAATATTATAAGTCATAAAATCATAAAAGTAATGAATTAAATTATTTTGGTAGATCAAAGAATTTAAACTGGTTATAAATTGTATCAAAACAGTCAGGTACGTAAATTTAATTATAACTTTCATTTTCAGTATTCTTATTTTTGAGCCATTTTCATTTCAGCACTATTTATTACAAATTGCTTACCGCTATTAAACTTGCAAAAGAATGATATCAAATTGCATGTAACAAAAAGATGAAAAATGATATATATTATTGTGGTGCTTGTCTTTGGAGGGTGGAACTCAACACTGAGAATATGTACAGATTGGACCTGCTGACAGTCCCTGGGAGTTATATGGAGGGATTTAGCCCCTGTAGGAAGTGGGCAAATTCAGAGAAAAGACACACCGTCAGTTCCTATTTTGAGTAAGCTATCGACGGGTAATGAGATAAGCTTCCCAGGTTATGCCTATGAGCTTACCCATTTGGGCTCAGGAGTCTACAGACTCGACTTATTATTACAAATGCTTTTGATAAAATTTATTTATTTCATGCTTTACAGTTATATTGAATTTCACAGCTAACTTGCAGTGCAATACTTAAATTTGGAAATTTACTTTACTTATGCAGATATTTCAGTCACTTTCATATTTGATTTATACCTATTTTAGGATGCTAGAATTAATCTTATAAGAACGATTTGCGTACTCCTACCTGATTAGTAACTGAATTTTTCAGGTTTTGAAAATTTAAAGCTTTGAAGATCTGCCAAGTAAAAGAAAAAGAAAAGAGATAAAGATGTGAGAAAGAAAATATGTTAAATTTATTTTTTAAAACTGTGTATTTCATATATGTGTATGTCTCTGAATATAAATGTGAACATTTATATATTTTATTTCCTTTATTTTCATAAATGCATATTTTCAAATGCATGAATCATTCTTTAGAGACTCTCGAATTTCTATCCCCGGTCGCCACAGGCACACACACAACCGTATATAAATATATAGACACACAAACACATACATAGAGATAACACACACTCAGATATATATATATATATATATATATATAGACATACACACACACACATATACATACAAACACACACATAAATATTAGTATATATGAGTGTGTGTTATCTCTATGTGTGTATGTTTGTGTGTGTGTGTATCTCACATACATAATCTCTATATAAGAGTGTGTATACCCAATATATATGGATAAGTATATATGAGTGTGTGTGTGTGTTGATATATATATTTATATCACACACACATGAAAATTAGTATATATGAGTATGTATGTGTGTATGTGTGTGTTTATGTCCCACACACATACACACACATAATTTTGTTAAGTATTAGTACGTGTGTGTCTGTGTACCTTGAGTGGGTATATATGAGTGTGTGTGTGTATACATACATATGACATATACACACATGGAGATAAGTATATATGAGTGTGTGTTTTATGTGTGTGTGTGTGTCTATATATTTATCTTTATGTGTATGCACATAAATACACACATATATGTGTGTGTTTGTGTGCACACATATAAATAAGTATATAGGCACACACACACACACTCATATGTACTAATTTCTCTGTGTGTGTATTTGTATCTCACACATAGAGACCAGTGTTGTGTGACACACACACACATACTCACAGAGTGTGTGTGTGTGTGTGTGTGTGTATGTGTGTGTGTGTGTGTGTGTGTGTTTGTGCGTGTGTAGGGTTGTCACCACACTCATACAGACACACACACATGGAGATAAGTATAAGTACATATCTATGAGTGTGTGTGTGTGTGTATGTGTGTTGAGTTGTCTCACACACACACTCATATATATTTGCTTATACTTATCTAACCGCGTGTCCTGCGTCCATCCATGCGGCAGCTCCGCCGTCCTGCTGGCCAACCTCGCTTGCCCCGGGCCTCGTATGCTCCGCCACCGTGCCTTAATCTTCTGGCCATCGACGTATCAGGTACTCCCCCTCCCAATCTCCTATCCTATGCATTATGTTGTGCTTCAATTATTACCAATACCGAACGAATCGAACAACCCGAAACTTCGATACAACACACATCGGCATAACCTCCACCGTAAGAACCTTCCCAGGGTTAGGAAATTTCAGGTGCCGCCGGTCACCTCTGGGATCGAAACTGGTGCCGTCGGGTAGGTCTCACCGAGAGCTACCCTCGGCCGTGCGGGCTGGTCTCCGGCAGGGCAGGAAAGGCCGCGCATCGGCTTGCCCTGGATGCGGTCGTTCGGTGGTAGGTCGGACCTCCTAGGTCGGGTCAGGTTGACCTGGACCCGACCCGTATCGCTACGGGTCCGCGTCAGCAGTCTAGGGGGGCCCCGCGGGCCTCCCGCGCCCTCTCCGTGCGCGCCGTTTGGCGATGGGGCCCATGGCGCGTCAGCAGGCAGGCCCTGCCTGCGCCAGCTGACCCGTGGGCTGACCGGTGGGCCCCGCTCGCAGATCTGCAATCGATCCGGTCACGACACGTGGCAAAGGTGGGCCTCCGCATGCGTCAAATCCGACAGATTAAATTATAATAAAACTAATATATATATATATATATATATATATATATATATATATATATATATATTAACAGAAACTTTAACCTTATTTTGCAAGAATTTTAGGGAGCTAATGAAATTAATCATATAATGCCATTTATGTGTAGATTTATGATGCTGTATATATATATATATATATATATATATATATATATATATATATATATATTAGGTTAGTTAAATTAGTTAATTAATATTAAAACAAGGATTATTAGACAGTAAATTAGTAAATAAGTTAGTTAATTAATTAATATTAATGAAATCAAAAAATTTAAATGATATTAATATAGTTAATACAAATCTAATAATTAGGTTAATTAACAATAGGATTAATAGATTAACTAATTAATTAATTAATGTTAATTTATTAATATATTAATCATTAATAGAATAATTAATTTAATAATTAATTAATTAAACTAAGTTTGATTTAATTAATATTAACATTAAATATAATTAAGAAATTCATTAGGTTTAATTTAATAAATAAAATAATATTAACAGTAATTAATCAGGATTAATTAACACTACTTTTAAAATTTATTAAACAAACATTAAGTATTATTATATAGATAATTAATTTATTAGTTAGATTTAACATAGTATAATTAAATAATTAGCACTAATCTTAATCAAACAGTAAATTTTAACATTTAAAAATATAATTAAAATATTTAAATTAAGTAAATATTAGATTAATCATTACTTAATTAATAATTAATACTAATTAAATATAGGTTAGAAATAATTGATAAATTAATTAATAATATAGAAAATTAATTTTATGATTGAACACTAAATTAATATAATTTGAATAAATGAATAGTAACCTTATTTATTTAAATTATCTAATTCAAAATCTTAAAAAGTTTAATAATTTTTTGTAGGATGATCCAAATATAGTCAATATATGTCTCATTTTACTCAGAAAAATAAAAGAAATCAAATGACGTAATGCAAAAATTAGTTTCGAGATACGTATAACGTAGTGATATTTTAGGACCTATTTAAACCCTCACAACTTTTAACATCCAAACATAGACAATATGGGTCTTAAAATACTCAGAAGAACAATCCCAACACTATAGGAGTATTAGTTTTTCTATTTGGACATCAGGATAAAAAGTCAAATCTATGACCCCACAGTTGACTTTAGGAAAAATGACTAATGCCCCTATACTTCAAATGATCATAACTTGGTCAATTCAATTCCAAATTAAAAAATTCAAGGTGCTAACTAGCTTAGAATTTTAATGTCATCAATAAACTGAAATGATATTTAAGATCTAAAACCTATAAAATTAAAAAATGACCAAAATACCCCTAAGCTTAGTTAGGCTATAACTTAACCATTTGAAGTCCAAATTGGGTTTACTCCCTACCAACCCACTCAGTATATTATAAGAAAGCTATAGAAGTTGAGTTTGCTAAAATTGGTCTTCAAACAAAAAAGTTCAGTTTTTGTCCCCCGTTGACCGACCAAAATTTCTGAATTGCCTTTAGAAATTAAAATAGCCATAACTTAGTCATCCGACCTCAGAATGCAGTGTTCTTGGACTCTATAGAATCCTTGAACATTAACCAACAATAAACTGCATAAAAATTTAGATTCCATTAGGTGTAAATTATAAATTTGCCATTATGTCAAAAACCATAGTTTGGACCTGTAGGACACGTTTCTTGTCCAATTTGAGCGTACTTATTGTCTATCTTCAAGTTAGACAGTAAGGAAGCTTTTGACAATAAGAAACTTTGATTTGGACCCTTAAATCAAAAGTTGACTTTTAGACCCTTAATTAGGGGCAAAATGATTATTTTGCCTAAAATTTAGGTTGTGTCTTTAACCTCTAAATTATCTTTTAAAGCACTAAAACTAGTATTAGAACTATAATAGAACTATTCTAAGTGTTAAAATCACCAATCAAGTCAAGATGATAAAATCCCTAAAAGCCTCTCTAAGTCCTTTTTCCTTAAGATCTTTTACCTCACATTAGGACTATTCCTGAAATTGGGAATAGATCATAAGTTAGATTTTATTCATTGAAAAATGAGATTTTTCAATGAATGAATCCTTGATTTTATTAGTTTCTAAACTTTATAACTTATTTTGATTATTGTCTTTCAACCCTAGATTTACTATAGAAAATTTATCCTATTAAATTTAATTTGCTTAATAGAATTTGCCTTAATTAGTAGATCACTTTAGAATAAAACATAGATCTTATGTTTTATCCTTTTAGATTATGTGATTAAGCCCAATCTCACGATGGATATTCCATAATCTATAGTTTAGTAGATCTTGATAAGATCTTAGATAGAACGTCTAAATTCATAAAACTAGAACGTATGATTCATTGATTGAACTCGTAGTTGTATTTGATTGAATTAGATTAGAACCTGATCAGTTCTAATCCTTTATAACTTATAAAGTCAAGCTTCTATATTACACTCGATAGTAGAAATTGGAGATCCTGAACTTGTGTAACTTGGAATAGTTAGAATAATTAAATTAGAAAACAAATGATATCACAATGCTTAGTAAAGTCCCTTGCTTATTATTTGATTTTGAGCTACACATTCCATGTACTTTGTGCCATATTTTCTTGGACATATCATATAAGACTTTGATACATAAATAAAATTTTAGGAAATTATGGAGACTCCTTAAATTCCTTGTGAAAGCATTAAGATAAAAGCTTTAAAATAAAAATTGCATGTGTTAGAACTGCCTCTCAGTTATGTCTTCTGCCTATGCCTCCTTGTTGATGATAGGAGAAAACTTTGCTTGTATTTTCTGTCTATGCCTCCTTGTTAATGATAGGAGAAAATTTATTATGTGTTTTCTGCCTATCCTCCCTGATGACGCTAGGAGAAAACCCCATATTTTGCATATGCCTACTTGATGACGCTAGGAGAATAAAGTTTTGCGCCTTAGCCTCCTTGTTGATGTTAAGATTTTTTTGATATTCAGTAGGCTAAATTAGTCTTTTTCCTATATTAGCACACAAATATTCTTATATAGTGTGGATGTTTTGCTTGTGCTTCAGTATTTTCATTCAGTCGGCTATTTCCTTGTTTCCCTTATACATATTTTTAGGATGTTAGATTTATTGCTGCTATTTATATGTATCATTGTTGAGTTTATTTATTTAACTTGTATATTACTTATGATCACCAGCATGTTTAGGATGTAGTATTTGTTTAAGTACTTGTTCAGTTACTTATACTTATATGCCTTGCCTTGTTTAGCTTATATTTGAGGCATGTCTTAGCCTCTTTTTTGCTTAAGTTATAAATAATATTATAGCTTTTCCTCTATTCAGTTGTGCTAGTTGCTCCATTACTTGATTTAATCATTGCTTAGAATATATTAAATGGTGATATTACAAAACACATAAAATTTATCAGCTTAAAATGTACTTAGACAATTTGTCTAGCAAGATTTTCTCTTTTTTTGGCTGGGGCCATACATTGTGAAACCGACAATGGCAGATCCATATTAGATAGAAGATCAGGTGCGAGTGGAGGTGCCCTATATAGAGGAGGAGCCCTTAGAGGGAGCTGGTGTTTAGTTTCTTGCAAGTGAGGATAATAGAATTACATTTTTAATTCTTTAAACTTTAATGTGATATAATAACACAGGTACTCATAACAGTGTGTTTTGGATTGCTATGCTGTTTATTCTGAGTTATATTCCATGTTATTTCTATTGTGATGCTTGGAGGTTTCCTATTTAAATTGCTTCCGCACACTGTATGAATTCTTATATAGTGATTTATCATTTGATTCTGTGCTTACTCCTTCCCTTATTAGGTGGATTGTGGATTTCATTCCAATCCAATAATAAGTGAAGGGTTAGTCAGAGTGACACACCACCCCTTATCTTAATATTATGGATTAAGGGGTGGGGCACCACAGTTGGTATCAGAGAATTCCATAATGCGTCATATTAGAATGTGCATTCTTATCTACCTGATGGAAGATTCTTTTGACAATTCAGTCACTAGATCAAGAACATTATAGTCACATCCTAGATACCACAATATCAAAACACAGAATAAAGAGTCTAGTACTGAAAATATATAAGTAATTATATAAAGTAAAACCCTAAAACTTAACTACTCAACCTAATAACTTCGATAGAATTACTTAAATATTCGAGGATGACGCTTAGGTGGCATCACCAACAGTTTGAAGATAGGTGGGAACTCATTGTCCAACTTCATCAACAACACGAGAGGTACGTAGAAGGAGTGTCAGACCCAGAAGCCCAGATGCTGGATCGACTACTCCAGTAAAGTGTATTCTGGGGATACGATCACCCCGTCGCAGCCAAGGAGTGGCTGAAGCGAGCAGATTTTGAGTTTGGGATTAATAACTGCCCAGACAACATTAGGATCCCTATTGTATCCCGTCTCCTACACAATAGTGCCAAGGATTGGTGGAGCATCACCCTACGAGTACTCATCCATCGGCATGAAGAAATGCAAAGGGAGGTCACCTATGCTGACTTCCGTCGTGCCTTTACCGCTAGATATATCAGAGAGACCTTTTAGTTTTCATTCCTATGCTTCCTATTTTACTTTACGCATCTTTATATCTTAATTCTAAATTAAAACTACTGTTCTTATGATGCTTGATCTGGATACTTAGGATCATGTCAGTGTGCAATTTCTATACTTGTTTTGAGAATAAGTGGAAATTTGTTGTGCTTGTGGCGAAACGATATGGGAGGAAAGTCCTGGGGGTCTCCCCAACGGGAGCCAGCATACTAGAAAGGATGTTGGAAGATGGCGTATACAGGGAACTTGATTTCTCTATCCTAGACACAGAATGGTTACGAAGAGTAACCAAAGCATTCGACGAGCTAAGTTACCCAGATCGTATCCGGCTCAGCATTGTTGAGCTCCTACTCCAAGGACTATGCCAAGGAGTGGTGGGCCCAAAAGCAGTGGACGTTCAGACAGAACGAATCGCCTGCACCAAAGGATAACCTACATAGACTTTTCCCAAGCTTTCACTGAAGAATACATATGATAGACTCTATGTTTTCTCAGTTATTACCTTTCATTTATATTCTATCTACCGTTACAATGATGTGTTTTTCATCTTTCATCTTTGATTAATAAAAGAGATAGAATGTTATGCCCTCTTATTTTCTGGATTTTTAAATGTGCATTATTTTAAAACTCAGATTCTATTAAGAGATAATGAATCCCGGACAGAGCCCATATAATGAAACATTGTATGAAATACATGTGAGAATGAGATATAATTAAACATGTGATACATGTAGGATATGTAAAGTAAAATTATTGATGTAAATTCTTGCAAATCTAGATATGAAATTCCAAATATTTGTTGAGTATTTAACATGTAAGTTATGAGTACATTTTTCCATTAAAATTTCTAAGTCTAATATTTCTTAAATTTTTTGACAAAATCTTCTTTATAAATGGTTAAGGAAACACCTCAAAGTACACATACAAGACTCCCATTTCAATGGAAGTTATATTTTGAAAGAAAAGACAACCTAAACTAACATATAATCAATATTTTTTAGCTCCAATTCTAATATAGAGTTCAGTACATTTTATGGGATTGCTCATTTCCAATTCTAAAGTAGAGTTCAATCCATTTTATAGGATTACTCATTTCCAATTCTAAATATTAAAGGAAAAAAATCACATATGTAACAATTGTCTACCCTAAGGTTTGTTTTATCACAAATATTCAATACTCACATGTAGATATGAAAAAAATTATGCTTGAATGAGAAACTAATTTCTAATTTTATAAACAATTGAATATACAACTAATGCCAATTAACATTATAAGTAGATGTGCAACTAAGTTCCAATTTAATATGCAATTAAATATGCAACTAATGATTTAATTAACATTCAATTATATTCATCCATCCATTCATCTCATCCCAAGCATTTAAGTATTTAATTAAACTCCAACACAAGCATAGCAAATATGAAGTAAATGGCTTTAATAATTACAAATTATGAGTAAATTAAAAGAAAGAAATAGCGTGCATAAAAATGAATAAGCTGTATTTCCATTTCATTATTAGCGGAAGCAATTTAAGCTATTGCACTTGGTCCAACTCCATTAGCCTCCAAATGCACATGATCTATCACATATTGGCATTTAAATGTGATAGAACAAAGCCAAGAAAAAGAAAAAACTGATTAGACTAAACAGTCTAAGCACATTTTAAGATTAGGCTAAACATTTTATTAATTTAATTCGATATCACAACTAGTTACAATATAAGCGCAAGTAAGGGTGCAAAAATAAAAGCATACAATTGTGAAAAAAGTAAGTAAAAAAATGCAAAGTGAGTTTAAACTGAAATAAAGCATATATATGTTCAATAAAAATTTATACTACATAATTAACCATTAAACATGTATGAGCTAGAAAGCACAAGGACAATTCCATGGTTCAAAAATCATATATAGTCATCATATATTTTGCTTTATGACTTCTTTTATGCGCATACCTAAAATCCACAATTTACCTTTAGTTATTAAAACCATCTTAATTAAATTAAGGGAAAATATAACTTTTTGGAAGGTAGCATGCTACAAAATATAAACATGTGTCCAATGTATAACAAGAAAAAGAGAATTGATAGTATCTATGCATAAGCAAATATTTTCAAAATTATTAAATTTGCAAATTAGAATAATTTAAAATATGTGCATCACATAATCATCTTATGGAAAAGTTCTTTATAATGGGAGCATTGAAAATGGCTAGCAATCCCATATATTAATGCATTTAAATAATATGAAGCAATAACAAATCTATAATATTCATATAAGTGAACACAAATATATAGTTAGCTCAAACACGTTTTGAGTTTCCTATATAAAATTTTTACAATCACTATGAAGCTTCGTTTTGAGTTTCCTACATAAAAATTTTACAATCACTATGAAGCTTCACGCCATAACATTTATCTTCGGTATAAATAAATATACTTAACGAGCAATTGTAATAGAATGTGTTCTTGAAATGTAAGAAGCATAGGCACTAATATGCAGCTAAAAATTAAGTAAAAAGAATATAAAATATAAGACCTTCTGGACATGTAAGAGTTGCAAGGACATAAAAGGTACTCAACTCATTGTCTTCTAGAATTTATGCAAACATGTGCCTACATACAATATTAAACTAAGCCTTAAGACAACTAATAAGTGCATTGAATAATAAAATAAACCTTCTAATTTAATGACTATAATGCATTGAGATAATGAATGGTAAAATAAGAAAGTATGCAAGAAATTTGATAATTTGTGAATATCATATAATCGATACTTAAAAAAGGTAATGGACATAAAATTCCTTGCCAATGAAATGATCTAGTTTCTTTTGAAGATATAATTTGAACTCAGCAATGCCTTTAAGGTATTCACTAGCATTACTTATAATAAAATAAGTATACTTTAATTCTTAAGGAATTTCTTTTGATATTAGTATTATTCTGCAAAAAAGCAACCCACTTACAATACAAATTAGTTTTTGCTATTATTATACAATCCCAATAAAACAACATTATCACAAAATGAATAAATCTTTGTTTACTTATCATCAATCCCTTTCATGGTATCAAATGAAATTAGTAATTTAGCTTCAAATTGAGGTTTAAACTTAAATTATAGGTACTAATCTTCTGAGGGTTCACAGCCACACTTATTTTAGAGGTAGAAGATCTTAAAAACTGAAAGATTAAAGAAACTATGATCTTATAGAAGTGCTAAATCTAATTGTCATAAGATAAAATAATCAATCAAAAATTTAAGAATATAACATTTAAGCTCAATCTATAGAATAATCTCATTATTCCATAGGTTGAATCAACTTAAACCCACTACAAGGATTTCAAAGGATTCAATTAATTAAGAATTTCAAGAATAGAATAATTCAATTCAAACTGGATTTATAAAATGATGAACTTATAAGGATCAAAGATCTTAAGGTTAAGTTAAGATTATAAATCATGTGAATTATTATAAGGTTTAAGAACTTATGGTTTACTAATCTAGACTCAAATGTTAAATCATCAAGAGTTAAATGAATTCATACATATTAATAATTGCAAAAATAAGAAGTTTAATTTATATCAACTTTCCTTTGAGACTAATTAAGATTGATTAATATCAAAATCAATGTTGCCTCAAGAAATCTAGATCACATCATAAATCAATGATATTAATTAAAAAATGAATGCTACCATTAACTAATTATGAACTACAACAATGGGAATTTTAATTTAACAATTAGAGAAATTCAAAATTTAAATCTAGTTAAACTAAGAAATTTCTAAGCATTATAAGCATGAATTTAAAAAAAATCACATCTATATTTATTCAATACATGATTTTATTAAAACCAAGTTCGATTTTGGTATATTTCTGCATTATTAAAGTTCTGGGACCATTGAAATGCGAAAAATGTGCAACTTGGGCAAAACTGGGCAGTTCTGCGCGCTATGGCGCTCTCAGGAGCGAAGGCAAGTTGCGGCGCGCGGTAGCTCCTACTGGCCGAAGTCCAGGCGTTAGCCGCTGCGAGACCTGGGGGCTACGACGAGGTGTAGCGCCCCATGGCTGAGAGCCAGGCGCCACGGCGGGCGGTGGCGCCAGAAGTCCAGAGACTCGGGCGCTACGGCTTGCTGCGGTGAATTTCAGTGCTGTGGCGCGCTGCAGCGCTTTCAGGCGATGCGCTGTGGCGCGCTACGACGCCAGATTTCCTGAGAGATGGGTGCTACGGCGCACTATAGCATCCCCTGGATGAGAGTCAGGCGCTGCGGTGATTTTGCCTGTGCAAAAATCAAAACGTGTCTCCTTTGGCACCCAAATACTATTGATTTATGGCACCTCAAGTGCGGTGTCATGTATCGATGGAAAGGCCTTTCCAAGGAGTTTCCATTGATACTAAATCGACACGAAACGATTATTTTAACAACGCAAACAATGAAGCTAAAGGTCCGGTTAAACATAAAATCATATTTGCAGCATTTATTTTCTACCATAACATTAGCAACCTTAATGAGCTCTAATGGATTCCATATCTCAACCACATATTCCTAAATATGCGAAATAAGTATAAGAAAAAAAATGAAGTAGCCATTGGATCAACTAATGGGGAAAAATGGAGGTACCCTAGACTTGCAAATGACAAATTTTCTAAGGATCCATGGGATCTTGACCTTGAGTGGAGAAGCTACTTCTTCTTCTTCAATTGCTAGCAAGAGGAGGAAGATGGTTGAGGGTTCTACCAGCGGCAAGCACAGAAAATGAAAGGAAGAGGGGAATAGGGGAAGAGGGAAAGGAGCTTCAACTGAGCAAAATTGAGAGGAAGGAGGGCTGGGGGCTGCCTTTATGGAAGAGAGCGGGATGTCTCATCAATGAGCCTTCCCATCAGCATGGAAGGGAATGTGAGGGGCAGAAGCCTCTTTGCGTGCAGGGTATGGGGAGGAAGGCACAGGGAAGGAAGAAAAAGCAGAGGGAAAAATAGGAAAAATAATAATGGAGATTTAATAAATTTTAACTTAATTTATTCAATTAATTAATTCTCTAAAAAATCAGATTAATAGACGAGCTCCAAAAAATCTCAAAATTTCACCAGAACTCAACGGCGAAGTCAAATTTTAATTTGAAGATTAGTTTAATTATTCGAATTTTCGAGGTATTTAAAATAAATTAAAATATTCGTGAAAATTCTACGGCTTCCAAACATTTCCAAAACATCACCCCTAACTAATTTGGGGTGACGAGCGCAATGACGAAGTCGAACTTCGATTTTGATGATTTTTTAATTATCTCAATTTTCAAATTAATTTATATATTAAAATATTTGAAATGTTAGATTGAACTCCGAATTGCTCCAAGATTTCAGAGTTTGGTTCTAATAGCTAGATGAACTTAATTGAACGATAATTAAGATACAATTAAGCTAAACTTCGGCTAAATACCAACCTAGGGTTGTTACATCGAGCTATTTCAGGTCGTCTCCAAGAGGTCCTGTTCTACGTGCTTTGGTATCTTCTTTCCTTACTAGCTTTTTTTCTAAAGAAACCGATAGACAAAAAACTAAGATTTAGCCTTCAGCCCTACCGAGGAGCTTGAATCCGAGTTCCTGTCTGTGAATTCAACCTCAGATTTTGTACAATAATGCTTTTGCGTTCCCTGATTATGTTTCGGTTTTCCAGCATATGTCTTGATGGTTTTCTTTTGTTCTTTTATATGTAATAATGCACTAATCTTTTATGTCAGCCTCTCCTTCAGTATGATCATTTTGAGATATAGTAAAGAACTCCCCCTCTACTTGTTATAACAAGGTTTCTTTCTTTAATGGCTTCCCTGCTCTATTCTTCTCTGATGAAGAAATTAAGGCTTTAGCTACACCTCATATCTTAACTTTAGTTGGGAAATTTAATAAAACAAAACCTAATTTCGGCATGGTTTCATATTTTCTCACTGCTTAAAAGTTAATTGGCCTAGTGACCATTATATCTTTTGACTCTTTCTGTGTTTTCTTTAGTTTTATTTCTGATCTGGATTATGTCAATTTTATCAAAAGGTTCATATGATCTGAAAAGCAATATGATGAAATTCTATAAATGGGATCCCTATATTGTGTCACTTTAGATACTCATTTTTCCCTTGTGTGGGTTAATGTTTTCTGGGGTTAATACTTCATTTTGTAAAAAAAAATATCATTTTTTCTATCTCAAAGGCCATTGGGATCCCTCTCTAGTTGGACAACAATACATGACATCCCAATTGTTCCAGTGTGAAATAATTTACTTGGGCTTACATTACACTTCATATCCAAAGACATTCTATTCAACATTGTTTCGGCTATTGCCAAACCACTTCAACTAGATAAGAAAATTACTACCATGAGGAATATTGCAGCTCCTAAGATGTTGATCAAAATGAATATCTCTTCACCTCCTCCAAACTGCATTTGGCTGGGCTCTTAAGAGAAAGGATACACTCAGGAAATTCTCTACGAAAATATGTTTTTGTATTGTACTTGGTGGAGCACTCTTGGTCACAACACTGACAATTGCACATTTAGAAATTAAAATAGTCCTCTAAGCACTAACGAAAGGAACGCAAAGGCTTCAAATTTCTGGGAAGTTAAGTCCCATATATGTAGGACCATTCCACATATCAGCCAAGATAGGCAAATCAACTTATAGATTGGAACTACCTGAGAAATTATCAACTCTACATAATGTATTCCACGTATTGTCCTTGAGAAAGTGTTTATTAGATCCAATTCAACATTGGGCCGCAAATATTCTCAAGAGGTTTGGTTATTAGAATTCCTGGGGACGACACTTCCTTTAAGGAGGGGAGTCTAAAATAACCACCAAGAATTAGTTTAAGAACCCTGACTGATAATAGTCCTAAAACAGTCTTAAGACCAATTCCTAGGGTTTTAGAAATTTTTGGAAGAGGTTATGGTGATATTTTGCATTTTTTTAAATTAAATGAATATTACAAATTAATTAATTAATAATTAATTAACAGCTTATACCATTAGAGGCTCAGCTGCTAATCCTCAGAAAGGATCGGAAGGTCCTGATCTAATATGGACTGTCATTCCCAGAGACGAGAAACCCACGCAGACGTCCTTCTGAATCGACGACAATGTCGTCATTCAGCTGCTCAAATGTAGATCGAACCCCTTCTGCCATTACGTTTGGTAACCTAATAAAACGAGCCCAAGTGCTGCCGAAGGTTGAAGGTACCATTGGCGAGCGATTCGAGGGGAAGAGCTTTCTGAATGACGAACCGAGAGCGACAGGTACTCCATTTCCTTACAGAAAAAGTTTCGTTAACTTTCCATGCCATTCGAATTATTATTTATATGCTTGCGTGTATGTATTGTACTTGATGCCTCAATCAAGCTGAGCAGGGAGCAATTAGCGCTTATTGATAAGGACTTCAATTTAGGGCGTCATGAAAGTAGGAGGTAGGATGAACAATCGATGGAGTTACGCCTACCTGCGTGTACGCTACGTGTCACCTAGGACCGTCGGACAAGAAGAAGATAACGAAGCTATGGATCGACTCCTGACGTCCTCGACAGCAAAGGAGGTGTGGAGCCGAGCCGCCTGCGTCTTTCTGCGCCTGCCTGAGTGCGAGCAAATGGGCTCAAGACCTCACGCAGGCTAGTTTAGGAAACAGTGGGGGTGAAGAATTAATTAGGGAATAATTTATTTAATTAAATCAAATCAGGATGAATTTCAACTATTGAGTATGAAATTTGCTGAGTGGATTCCTGGAAGCATTTGTGAAGTGTTGAAACATGGAATACGTTGTGCATGACTGTGAATCTTTCAGAAAGTTTACGTCTATAAACCGAGCTTCCAAATTTTGTAGTTACTTCGAAGGGTCCAACATATCTGGGACTCAGCTTTCAGGCACTCCAAAGTGATGAATTCCTTTTATAGGGCTAACTTTTAGATAAGCACGATCACGAATGTGAAATTCTTGCCTCTGGTGTCTTGCGTCGAAGTATTTCTTTTGTCGGTCCTGGGTTGCCGCAATTCTGCTCTTGATTAGCCTTATCTTTTCGTTTGTTTCTTTAATCAACTCACATCCATAAATTTTTACATCTCCAACTTGTGTCTAGGCTAGATGAGTACTGTATTTTCTCCCATATAAGGTTTCATAAGGAGCTATCCCAATGCTTGACTGGTGACTATTATTGTAAGCAAATTATACAAGTGGAAAGTGTTTCTCCCAATTTTCACCAAAGTCTAACAAGCATAAATGCAAGAGATCCTCTAATACTTGGTGGACTCTTTCTGTCCGCCTGTCCGTTTGAGGGTGAAATACCGTGCTGATGGCTAAAGTGGTTCCCAAATCTTTGTGCACTGCTTGCCAAAATCGGGAAGTAAACTTGCCATCCTGATCTGAAATTATAGTTTTAGGAATTCCATGCAGTTTGACGATCTCCCTTATATATAATCTTACCAGTTTCTCCACCGAATCTATTTGCTTTATCCCAAATGGCATATGTATATGTATGTACTTTAAATATATGTATATATTTGTATGCATATTTAGTGTGTGTGTGTGTGTAAGTGTATGGACATATCTATAATCAGTTTGCGTGCGTGCATGCGTGCGTGCATGCGTGCGTGCATGTGCGTGTGTTTATGTGTGTATGCATACATAAATGTGTTTCTATACATAAATATGTATATAAGCACATATCGCTACATTAAATATACAAAAATGTATGTATGCACACACATACACACATATACACTTATACATGTGTGTACACCACAAATATGTACACATTTAAAATATATTAATTTTCCTAAAAGTCTCCATATTTGTATAAATGAGAGTGTATAGATATGTATGTGTATAATATCTCATCTAAATATGTATACCTGTTTATAAATATCACACATAAACACACACAGATATACCATTATAGACATCAAGTTTAATAATTTCTCATAATTTACAGAAGAACTCCTCAGGGAAGCTGTCAGAGCTTGGGCAAATGTTTTATTTGAGATCCTTAACAACATCCCATATTTCATCGTCATTAGGCATGAGATTATGGAGAATGTTATCTGTTTCAGTAATTTGAGGGCTGGGTATCGCAAGATTAAAGGTTTTGGGAACTTGAAGGTTCTTTTAAATTAAATATGGTAAACCGAGAAGGCTGATTTTTGCATTTCAGAGATATTATTGATTTTAATATTGTCTAGAGTTGTAATTCAGTTACACGATTAATATGCTTCCGTTTATTTACCCAATTGTGATAGAAAGAGGTATTACATTATCCATTTATAGTCCAATCAACCTCATTGTGATTTTGGATAAGGATAGCCTTAGCCTTGGAGAGGTTATATCTATTCAATTCCGAGGGGTCAGAATCATAGAAGGTTTCTAAAGATTTGACAAAATTTTCTTGTCTAGTAACATTGCAGAATATATTTCCAACAGAAGTTATATTCCAAATGCTAAGAGCTAGCTTTTCTAAGTCTCTTAAATTTATCCACAAGACGACGATGAAGACCATAAGACTCACAGTGTTCGTTCCAAACATAATGAACCAAGTGAGTGCATTCATCTCCGTCGAGACAGAAAAGCTGAAATATAAAGGATTTAGAAATATTAGTATGTTGATTACACGAGGATAGAGTAATTGGTTTACGATCGCAGATAGTAGAATTCAAGGATGTGGAGATATAGTTTGTGAAAGTATTACACCAAATGTTAATAATAAGAAACCAATCAAGTCTAGCAAATCTTCTTCCAGCATTCCAAGTAAAAGGAGATCCAGTATATTTAAAATCATCAAAGCCACAATCAAGAATTGCAAAGTTGAAGTCAATTGTAGAGATGTTATGGTCTTAGCGTATCCTTTATATTCATTGTATCTAAGGACAACATTGAAGTCTCCACCCACAACCCAAGTAAGGGAGGAACTCAATCCTTGAGAAAACTCCATAAAAGAATACTGCCAACCCGCATATTTTTAGCATGGACAAAGGTAGCAAAGAAATTATGATTTTCATTATAAAATCTAATATGAATAGCTTGAAAATATTCAGCCAAAATTTCAGCTTTTCACATATCTTTCCACATTACACAGATTTTGTTGGAAGTAGAAAAGCTAAAGCATAATCAAATTTAGCAAAACGACTAACAGATAAATTAACATCAGCATTAATTTTTGGTTCAAGTAAAATAGCTATATTGATTTTATTTTTATAAATAATATGCTTAAACTTATTTTTAGAAGAGACATTACCAATGCCTCTTATATTCCAACATAGAATGCTCATTATTTAATAGCTAAAATTCACTTGGGATCGACTGTTGAGTATCATTAGATAAGGAAGGTAAATTATTATTAGCAATTCCATTATTGTCAACCTTTGTACCATTATTAGTGTCTTGCAAAGGTGAGAGAGATCTATACCTATTGGAGACCGGCAACTTTGTCTTTGTTTTGTCTAGTTTGTTCACCACTTTGATTTTCAAGGGGCTCTTTGGTTTAACAAAAGTGTTAATTTTTGCGTATTGTACTTCCAAAGATTGCAAGGTCTTCCACGAATCCTGTGACTCTTTATTCAGCTCAGCTTTCTAGTTTTTTGATTGAGTAAGCTTGTACCTATCTGCTTCTTCAGTCTCATCAGTGTAAACGTTAGTCTCATAGTTACATGGGATATTATTAATAGTGTTTTCTATAGGTATATCGAAATTATTTTATAATTGAGCAAGAAATTAAAGTAGAGAGGTTACCACTCAGATTGTCTCTCAGAAGGGGGGATAGGTCCAGCTTCTCCAAAGTGCCATCAGGTTTGGAGTGTTCGAGAGGAGACTCTTTACCTAATTTATCATGGTCTGGCTCAGCTTCAGAATGAAACTTAGCATTGATGGAGGGGAATACTAACTTGTTGACATATGTGTAAACCAGAGCTTCATCAATAACAGCAGTAAAAACAGGCTGAGTAGCAATAATATCAGTTGTAAAGTGAACAACATCAATGTCAATATTAGCATGAATGACACTATGCCGTTTAGTATTATCGACAGGAATTCCAGCAGTTTTAACAGCACGTGTTCCAATATTTTCAGTACTATCATTGTTAAAAGAAATCGCAACATCAGCAGTGTTGATAGCATAAGTTCCAGCTTTTTCAAAAGTGACGGCAATAACATCAATACATTTTCAACATTGTCAGTAATGAAATTAACCACATTTTCAGCATTGCCAACATTAACCACATTCTCAGCATTACTAAAAATAGTTTCAGCATTACGATTCATGTTGCCAGAATTACCAATATTAATTTCAGCATTGCCAAACATCTTATCAGCATAATCAATAATAGTACAAGTATTATCCACTTTGTCAGCCATATTAACAACTTTAGGAACAATATCAGAATGGGATCCAACCTTTCCAGCAATCCCATTAATAAAAGAATTATCAATAGTACCATTATGAACATCATGAGTTCCAGCATGTTCACCTTGTCAGCACAAGCATTAAACACATTTTCAGCATCAGTAGTAATAACTTTAAGCAAATTGGTACCATTAACAGTCTTACCACAAGCATTATCTTTAACAGTTCTAGTATGAGCTTCAATACTTCCAGCCATACTTCCAGCATTTGGATAATCATAATGAACTACATTGACAACTTGAGTAGCATAAGTTTCAGCATTAATTTCAGTATCAGTTCCAACATGAGTTCCAGCATCAACAATAATTTCAGAAATACTAGAACCAATAGTATTATGACCGACAGTATTAGGACCAACAGAATTAGGACCAATAGTATGCCTAGAAGTATTAGGACCAAGTTACTAGAAGGAACAACATTAGTTTCAGCCTCAACAGAAAAGATTATATCACTAACATTACCAGCATTATCAGCAATAAGGTTACCAGTTTCATTATCAAACTAGTAACATTAGCAGTATGAGTTTCCGCATTGTCTGAATTATTATATATAATATTTTCAGTTGGGGGTTCAACCTCTTAGTCAAACTCCCCATTAGTGGTTCTAAGATTTTGTTCACCATTGGTCGGCAAAGCTGAATTTTCATTACAGCCCATAATAGCATTAGTAGGGGACATATCTACCAATCTCCGATTAGTGCTCGGAGGACTATATTGATTTCTAAATGTGCAATTGTCAGTGTTTGTGACCAAGAGTGCTGCACCAAGTACAATACAAAGGCATATTTCGTAGTAAATTTTCTGAGTTCAACCAAATGCAGTTTGGAGGAGGTGAAGAGATATTCATTTCGATCAACATACTAGGAGTTGCATTATTCCTCAGGGTAGTAGTTTTCCTGTCTAGTTGAAGAGGTTTGACAATAGCCGAACCAATGTTGAATAGAATGTCTTTGGATATATTTATATACGATTGTGAGTATGTATACCAACACATACACACACACACAACTATATATACACGATTGAGAGTATGCATACTCAACACACACACAGCACTCATATATATTAATCTCTATGTGTGTATTCGTATACATGTGTATGTGTTTGTGTGTATACATGTATATAACACACATATGTCTGTGTGTGGTCTCTATATATAGACACACACACACGAATGTATTATATACATGTAATATATATATATATAACACATAGAGATTAATATATGTATGTGTGTGTGTGTGTTTGTGTATATAAAACAAATGTATATTTATGAGTGTGTGTGTGTGTTGGGTATACATACTCCACACACTCATATATACTAATCTCCATGTGTTGTGTATGTGTGTCTGTGTGTGTATACATATCTATATATATATATATATATATATTTATGTATATGTGAATGGTGTTGTAGCCTAATGGTTGAGGCTCAGGATTTGTTATCCTAGGTCTTGGGTTCAAATCTCACCAACCACACAATATTCCTTTGTCTTTGTTTTCAAAAAAGGTAAAGCCAACAGACATATAGAAACTGGTGCTATTGCGGCTACACCTCCCAATTGTCAGGTATACTGCGAAGAATGGCATGGATCGATAGGAAATACCATTTCGGCACAATATGAGGCGGGGTGGGCATCGGGATTAGCAGGTATATAATTGTCGGGATGCCCCAAAACATTAGGAGCATATAAAAAGACAATGGAAAAAAAGATAGCAAAGGCTACCCGACCTACACCTAGATCCTGTACACAAAAAGAAGGATAAGAAGCAATTTATCCATCTCTGTGAATGTAACCCAATGGATTTATTGGAGCCATATGATGCAATGCGGGCCAGTGAAGAAGACTAGGCGCCTACTAAAGAAAGGGGAGTAGTAAATGATTGAAGACTAAAAAATGATTTTTAAGGTGGCCATTGTCCATCGGAGAAGAAACACCCCCAAAGAGCCAAGTCACTATGGTATCCCTACCTCACCCGGTCTGGCGCTAGCTAAGCCTTGTAATTACTGGAGCTCCCCAAAAGCTCATCTGACCCCCAAGGTGGTACGTATCCTATAAAAGCTATCACAATCATTAATAGAAATAGAAACTAACCTCCTAAAGAAAACTCCGAGACAACGAACAAATTCCCTAGGACTGCTATAACTCGCATAATATAGACCACGAAAAAGATGAAGGTGAACCACAATGAGAAACAAACATACTTGCCCCATTAGCATGCATATAACGGAGCAACCAGCCCCCTGAAACATCTCTCATAACGTGTTCTACGCTGTTGAAAGCTAGATCCACATGAGGTGTGTGATAGCTAAAAAAATGCCAGTCACTATCTGAATAGCTAAACAAAGACCAGCTAACGGACCGAACCCCCACCAATAACTAAGATTGCTCGGGGTTGGATAATCTATCAAACGCTGGTTCAGTGTGGAGGATATAGGTTGTTTAAGAATAGAGAATCGTCTGCTTCGCAGCCTTATAGTCATTTCTATTTGAGATCGTGACAACTATTCTTCCCCCTTCTTTCTTTGCACCGCAAAGCTATGCCTCGCCTGGAGCCCTAGCGGTAGCCTTTCCTTGTTTTTTGAAACTAAAGAA
Source organism: Gastrodia elata (assembly GCA_016760335.1). Lineage (NCBI taxonomy): Eukaryota > Viridiplantae > Streptophyta > Magnoliopsida > Asparagales > Orchidaceae > Gastrodia > Gastrodia elata. The sequence continues at coordinate 168,825 of JACERR010000026.1, forward strand.
TTTTGTAAGAAAAAGCTGCATTATCAGATTAATCCGGATTCCATGACTTGACTGCAAGCAAAGGATCTTACAGAAGACCTGGGCTACAGATTGGTTGGTTGATTCTCGATTTAATTCAGAAAAAAACTGCCGTTCAAAAGCATACTCTTCCGCTAGATAGCACCGCTGCGCGGCCTACCCTTCGGGTCGCCTACATTCTCCGGCACATCTCTTCCTACCCGGAGGGTGGATTCAACTAGCATCTCACTATTTCAAAGCCATTCGTCGCGGCCTTCTATTTTCTATTCTATTAAGAAACGAAAAGTCAGGGTCGACTGAAAGGAAAGGGGAGATAGAGCTTCAATTCAGATCAGTAATTTCATTTCAGAAAACGAAGTTATGTGAGCATCTAAAAGCAGTCGAGTAGAGCGATAACGAATCAAGTGGCGCTAGGTTTTTCCTGCGTGCAAACTCACTAACCCATAATGTCGATTTCAATATCAACAAAGAAAAGAAAGAACTGAAAAACACTAACGCGCCTATTACGAATGATTTGCTATGCAACCTGCCTTGTGGAGCTTTGGAATTTGAAGTCCAGAATTTTAAGTCTCTGAAACTCTTATTATTGGACGAGAGAGAATCAATATCAATATTAGATTGGCGTTGCCAACGAAACGAACCTTTTTTGTCTTCTCATTCGGAACCCTATACTATAAGCGGGCCCACACCCAGACTCTTACTGAAATGGCCTAAGCCCTCCGTTCAAACAGCTGCTTCGCAGCCTGACTTCGGGAGTGACATCCGCTCACGTAGTTCGCGGCCTTTATATGATATGTTTTCACGCGCTTCTATCTTTCTTTCAAATCAGACTACCCTGGACTAGTCTATGTCTGGGGAGCATACTTGACAGGAGATCTACACACGCGGTAGAGAGCCACTTTTATTCCGTTAGCATCGGAGATCCGAGATAAGGGATTACGGAGTTAGTTTGGGTCCGGAGCCGGACGGTACCTACTTACCTTGCTTGTGTACCAGCTGCACTCTTGCCTTTTGCCTTTTTTCTAGTTGCTACCAAGACGATTTCTTTATGCCCATCAAAGGACCTCGAGATGCTAATCCACGAAAAACTATACGAGAAATGCGAAAGTACTCAAGTACGGAACGAGGGCGACCCGTGGAAATACATCGGTTTCTTACTCGTGCAAAGGAACTCTTTCTTGGCAACTTGGACAACTTAGAACGATGTTTGTCCCGCATATCAGACGGAAGATCGGGATCTTTACAAAAGGCTTTAGAAAGCTTTCGTCTCAATTCATATTGAGCCGCGAGCAATCTACGTTTGTGATCTCTTAGATTTCGCTTATCCGACATCTTACTGAGTAAAAACCTCATCTTTTAGCAAAAAGCCGCTCCACGGTGGTAAAGTCTCATCTTTTGTGTTGGCCGAAGTTACAATAGTCACATTGAACCCTCGAAGATGCTCGAAGATCTCGAAATGATCTTCCAGTTCCGGGGAGAATTCGCAAAACTCCGTTTCCATCGAAAAAAGAATGGGGTTTTCCCTTATTTCGACCGGAGAATAGAAGAGAGCCTTTAGTCTTGTCGAGATTCTTACCAAAAAATTATACATTACCTACCTGCCCTCTGAGAGCGCTTTTTCGTGCAAAGTCCGTAGATTCTCTTTCATATCCAGTGTCTTTTTCGGACCCAAACGACTTTCCTGCTTGGAGGCCCCTTTTTGTCTGAAAGCCGCGCGTCATCTCCATAGCCAATTTTCCAAATAGGATTCTTAAATCAGAGGCTGGTACTAATCTTATTTCACACGATCCAGGAACTTCCATAACGTTGGCGTGATTCGGTTTGAGCAACGGATCCTGACGTGATACATCTTCGTAATGAAAATGGAGTGGAAACATCATGATGAGTTGGCTTTTCCGGTTTTTTTGAGAATGAGCACTGTGAACTATCCGCTTACAAAATGATAGTGGATCGAACCAAAACTAACGTCACGTTCAGTCAAGCCCTTTCCCACCCACGTCTGCCTTAGCTACCGGCGCGAGGACTGAAAAATTGCATTGAAATCGTGAGGCAAGGTTAGATTATAATGGGAGCTATTCGTTCAAACAAGCGGTATGACACTCTTGCTAAGGTCTACCTCTTCTCTTCAACTCAAAAGAATATATATCGTATATATTATATTATATACAATATTAGTTCGAATAAGAAGTAACCTGTTCTATGAGCAACCCGACAAGCTACGAAGTAGTTTTTTTCCGCATTTACAAACCCTAATTCTCCAATAGCCTCTCTCTATCTGCCCAGCTCCTGCCCCATTTGCTGTGTCAACTGCCACCACGTTGACGTTGAGACTTCATCTTTGCCCAGAACCTGAAATCACACTCCCTGGTGCTATCGTACTCTTACTATATCAAAGAGCTAGGCATAGCTTGACCGAAAGATCTTTTTCTTTAATAGGTGTTGATGTTGGTTGAGTTAATTGGCTTATGCTTCTATTTGTACAAAGATGTAATTAATGGTACGAAGGTGCTGTGAAGTCCATCGTTCTCTTAAGCTAAAGTCAAGGTTCTGAAATTGTGCGTCGTAAGGCCACCGGAGGTAGGTAGAGAAGTGTAACTACGTGAGTTCTTTTCTTAGTTCTTTATAGGCTTTCTAGCCTATAAACGGATTAGTGAACAGAAAGAGCTTTTATATAATAAGAATATATATAAGTATTTACCGTTCGCCTGGTCTTTCTTCTTGGACTCGAGGGCTATTTGTTCAAACAAGCGGTATGACACTCTTGCTAAGGTCTACCTCTTCTCTTCAACTCAAAAGAATATATCATATATATTATATTATATACAATATTAGTTCGAATAAGAAGTAACCTGTAAAGAGCTCCATCCGTAGAAAGTCACACCGCTCACTAATCCAATGCTAACCACGTTCAGGCTTTCAAAGCGCTGAGTCGTCACAGGAAAAGAAGCACTGACTTCTTCCCGCTCGAGGTTCTGCACTCGGCTCACTAGGCCATCAATAGCTTAGACTCGGTCGGTTAGGGCCCCAATGGCTTTAGGCATGCTGAGCCGATGAGTAACCCAGTCTCAAGGAACTCGATTCGTTCCCGATGGGTGTGTAGTTCGGTGTTCTGGGGTTTCTTCGTTGAGTCGGCCATCTACTTCATAGCCTTTCGAGGCAATCGTAGCCAAGCTCTGAGACTCTAAAAGCTAGTGTGGCGGTGAGTGAAAGTGAATTGGTTAACAAGACTGAGTCAGATGCCTAGCTAGTCTTTAACCAAAGCAGGAAGTATACTTGACTATGGAAGTGCTAGTCGAAATTGCCTCTGTCCCAAATTCTTCGCCTACAAATCAATTAGTTCATTGGTTTCATTGTCAGTCACTATGAACTGATCATCCCAACGTATAATAGCCTTCGTCAGCAGTTAGATGTGCCACTACGGTACATCGAAAGGTACCTACAATAACATACCCCAGATATCTTACAGATTACAGAGGAAGCTTCCTTCTCCTTACAGTCTCACCTACAAAACTTACCCGGAGGGAGGTAAAAAAACAACACCTGCTCACGTAGTTCACAACCTTTCTTTAGTTTTGATTTTCAGAAGTTTACTACTGGATTTATGACCTTGCCTGAAGCATTGTCCTAGCCGAAATCAATGGGAAGGATCCAAGGCTGCGAAGCGGAAACTTAATATTCAATAGCATTGAGTGACTCCATTCATTTCATTAGTATCTGCTGGACCTAAAATCACTTGACTTGATTCCACTGAAAAAGATTTGCAGGGAAGGCGCTAGCCAAGAGGGAAGTCAGAAGCAACTCCAACAACTTGCTTTGCTTGACAAGGACAAGGCTGCGAACGAAAGCAAAAGAGTATAGTAGGTATAAGGACTGCTGGGTACGGGTAAGAAAGAGACAGGGATGGATTCAAAGCAAAAATCAATAAAAATTGGCACTGCAACTATAGATGTGAGCATCCTTTTTCTTTTCTAAGAAATAGATTCTCTTGAAATCTGAATTGAATTGAGGCCGCGCAGGTGTTGATAGTTCGAGGCCGCGCAGCGGAATAAGAGAAAGAGCTCAGTTCCGAGTTTCAGTCTCGAAAGAGTAGATATAGAATTCTTCCTATTAGAGTAGAGTATTTTCTAGTATCCATATTCTACTGAACAATTTCACAATTCACAGAATACGAATTTAATATAATGAAATCTAATTCATTTTTACGTAGCGGATAGAATCTAAAAGAAAATATGAAAGAAATATCCGAAAAGAACGTAAACTAACCATTCTCAGTTTTCAGATCACTTGTAGATATCTCTTCTCTTCACGGTTCAAAGTAATCCCCCATTTTTAAATGAAAACTCAATCTCAAAAATGGTTCGGATGATTCTAGAGAACTCCCGAATCACTAGGGCGTCTGGCTCTCGTTGCATTAGCTAAGAACTCGCTCAATTTCACACTCGTTCGGTCCCCCCCCCCTTTTTTCTTATCTTAATCAAAGTCAGAACAGAAGGTTATCTCCAAGAGCCTAGACCACCAAACAAAGCAAATACTAAATAGCTGGCTCTCCGATAAGATAGGCTGGGACGAAGTGAATAGCTTTCTAATTGAGAAAGAAAAGCTAGGGCGCGTATTTACTTTTGACTTTAGGGGCCTTAGGACTCCAGCTAGAATCTAATATCTATTAAAGAAAACTTGAATTGAAATACTAAGAAATGGTAATAGAATGAACTTGAACCAGATCTAATCCGGGAAGCAATTAGCACAAGAGAGACAGACCGAATCTAGTACTCGGCGCCTATGCTAAAAAAAGAGAGGCTGGAGAAAGAGAGAGTGAAATCTCAAATGAAACATACGCTTTCAGCACTCTACATTCTAGAACTCTGCATTTTTCTATGCTTTCAGGTTCAGGCATTTCTGACTAGTTTCATTGGCTCTAGAAAAGTCAGTATTCTAGCAACCGGGGCGGGGATTCAATTCACTCTGACTATACTACCTCTGAAAAGCATTTTTGGATCCCACAATTCCGCTGCGCGGGGCCTGCTAAACTGGTTTTCCCTCATAAGGCCGCGCAGCGATGACAAATTGATACAATTCCGCTACGCGGGGCCTTGCAAAACTGTTTTTAGATTAGATCGGTTGTTCAGTCAAGTCGGGTTCCGCTGCGCGTCCATCGCAATCGACTATCGTCTAAACTATTCTAGCCTATTATCTTTCTCTTCTTCTTATCTTTCTATTGAATCGCACCTCTCTTTACTTCGCACCTCGACTCTCTTATCTTCCCCTTCCAAGCTGCTTTCACGATCACGATATGGGATCGTCGCTGAACACCAACCGAAACACTGAGACAGATGACGAACGTTTACGTTGATGTATAGAGATGGTCCATAGAAATGGATGCGCTTCCCACTAATTCTGTCTTGAGCCAAATTTAATGAACTACATTCGACGTTGCGAAGCAAAGAACGCTCGGATTAATCTAGGATGTTATATGTGGCCGGGCCGGTCTTTGCTATTGGATGGGATGGAGCTCCCATCTATTGAATCTGACTCTCTCAATTGTTCTCAAGTTCATTAGAATCCAAGACCGGAAGCACCGCATTCTTCATTCTTATTAGAATACAAGCTGCTTGCTTATCGGCTGTTGTCACATTTGAATTAGCGGAGTTTGGCAACTGTCAAAGCAAACCCAATACAAGAAAATAGAGGATCCTTTACATTATATGTAAGGAAGGACCTTCTCTCTATAGCCGTGGTGCTTAATGATTTATTCTGATTCTATTCTCTCCGCTACGCGGCCTTGACTGCCGTCGGTCGGCGGAGCTTCAAGTGATTAGGCTGCGAAGCAAATGAACAAAGATCTGATTAGACTAAAACAGGAAAGTTAAAAAAAAAAAAGTCTTCTACTACGTAGCCTCCTACAGCAATTGGCAGCAACTGGAACAACAGCTTCAATTTGATTCAAAGCATTACTATAAATATCTACCAGAAGTAGAATGTCTTTCTCAGTCTAATGTTAATGTCTCTTTAGAACTGGCGGGGGATCGAGGGGAGAGGTGGTAGTGAGTCTCGAGCGAGCAACGGCTTTGGGCCGTCTAGTGTTGGCCTGGGCTGGTGCGCCTGACTCCGCTACGCGGCCTTTGAGATATCTATACTAGAGTAAGTAGCTGAATCTCCAACAAAAAACCTACTCGCGGCACACAGGGGCTATATATATATCATATCCATTCGAATCAAAAAAGATAGAATGAAAGTACAGCTTAAACTGACACTAATTCAAGTAGAAAGAGCTCCGACGGGGCAAGGCCGCGTAGGGAATTAGAGAGAGAGACAGTAGTATGCAGCACAAATTCCCAATGCTTAAAACCTAAAACGCTTTAGAATCTTAGAAATCTATTCTGCTCCACTTCGTTCGCGGCCTTGAACGAAGATTAATGCGAAGCCAGAGAAATTCTCATGAAACTGAAACAAAACAACCATCAACTCTGAAACTTTGATGTAGAACTTTCCAGCCCCTAAAGAATAGATAGGCCAATAACGATTCTCTATTGGCTCCCTAAACGTTTCCCAAAACGCGAGATATATATTGATTATTATTCAGGCAAGCGAGAAAAAGAAACCTACGCATGCTATGAGCACTCTTCTGATTTTCTGATTTAGGCGCTAGCCTTAGCGGCTCACATCAAATATTCTATTCTCAGAATTCCAAAGCCTATTAAACTTTGACTACTCTACTCTTCTAAGACTACTAAGGTCTTTCTAAAGATCTTTTGACTTTTAGGATTTTGAGGTAACTTCTTCTTTGCGTGCCACTGGGAACCTAAACTCGGCCATAAATTACTCTGACTAGTCTTGAACCTAGCTTTGATTTTTGCATGAAAAAAGAGGAAGTTCTTAGAAAGAGAATCTTCAAGCGTGAGCTTGCCGGCATAACCAAAGCTAGTTGTCCTGATCTCCCGGCTCCGGGGCTCGAATGCCACCAAGCGGAAGCCTATTTAATTTCATGAAAGAGTTTTGGGCTACTAAGAAGAATTTCATTCAAAGGTAGAGCGCAGCGACTGTAAGACCTGAAAGATGTAATGTCATATTAGGCTGCGAAGCAGATTCGCTATCAAAGGTTGCGCAGAAAACCTAGGTTGTGCAACAAAGCAACGTTTAGGAATAGGAAGACCTGAAATTCATAGCCAGATCAGTCGATCATTCATATTTGATGTGATTTTTAGATAAACGCTTTTGGGATTCAATGGTTGGCCAATCCTTTCTTATTAGAGTTAGAGAAGTATAGTAGGCTTGGACCTACCGTAAGCGCATGTATGGCATGTTCTCTGCAGCTACTCTACGGAGCCAGTAGCTACTATTAAACTTTGACCAGATCCGGTCTTTGTAAAGATCCGGGAATTAATCTTCCGGCAAGTCCCGCGAGAATGAATGGCAAAGCCACAACACAACCTCTTATCCATACTTTGGCGCGGCAAGAACGATTACCGCTGTAGGTATAATAAAGCAGTCAGTACCAGCAATTGAACCAAAACGAATTGGTTTTGTCATTAGCCTTTCTCTTTTCTTTTTCTTGGCCCTAAATTCAGGTGAGTGAGTAGGTAAAAGTAGGTTAAAAAGATAAGTTTCTTTGATTCATTTCAAAAGAGAGCATTAAGTTTCAAGTTTACATTAGCGTCGCTATGCTTCTTAATATCTAGATCTACTTAACATCGACGCTCTTCAAGTCTAGGAATAATGATCTCTTTCAACTTTCTCTCTTTCGGCTCAATATTTCATAAAATCAATATTAAAAGAGAAGCATATTTAACCTAAAATTAATTCATAAACAGCTAAAACTTCGCTACGCAGGTAATAGTAAGATCTTCTTTGGCTAAACTCAATTACTAAGCTATCAAAAGTTAGGCCTTTGCCTTCAACTTTATTTTGGCGTTTACATTTGGTATTAGCTAAGCTACGCCTCAAACGATTCCCACGGAGCGTTTTTCTTTGGCATGCCAGCCAAACCGGCTAAAGGAAAGGGATTTTGGTCTAACTCTGAAAACTACAACCGCTACGCGGCCTTCAATGAGAAAGTTCATACTTCTTCATCTTCTTCTTGTACGAGTCCTTTGCTTTGTTGCACAACCTAGGTTTGCTGCGCAACCTTTGATAGCGAATCTGCTTCGCAGCCTAATATGACATATTACATCTTTCAGGTCTTACAGTCGCTGCGCTCTACCTTTGAATGAAATTCTTCTTAGTAGCCCAAAACTCTTTCATGAAATTAAATAGGCTTCCGCCTGGTGGCATGCGAGCCCCGGAGCCGGGAGATCGGGACAACTAGCTTTGGTTATGCCGGCAAGCTCACGCTTGAAGATTCTCTTTCTAAGAACTTCCTCTTTTTTTCATGCAAAAATCAAAGCCAGGTTCAAGACTAGTCAGAGTAATTATGGCCGAGTTTAGGTTCCCAGTCGCAACGCAAAGAAGAAGTTACCTCAAAATCCTAAAAATCAAAAGATCTTTAGAAAGACCTTAGTAGTCTTAGTAGAGTAGAGTAGTCAAAGTTTAATAGGCTTCGGAATTCTGAGAATAGAATATTTGATGTGAGCCGCTAAGGCTAGCGCCTAAATCAGAAAATCAGAAGAGTGCTCATCAACATCATGCGTAGTTTTCTTTTTCTCGCTCGCCTGAATAATCAATATATATCTCGCGTTTTGGGAAACGTTTAGGGAGCCAATAGAGAATCGTTATTGGCCTATCTATTCTTTAGGGGCTGCAAAGTTCTACATCAAAGTTTCAGAGTTGATGGTTGTTTTGTTCAGTTTCATGAGAATTTCTTTGGCTTCGCATTAATCTTCGTTCAAGGCCGCGAACGAAGTGGAGCGGAATAGATTTCTAAGATTCTAAAGCGTTTTAGGTTTTTAGCATTGGGAATTTGTGCTGCATACTACTGTCTCTCTCTCTAATCCGCTACGCGGCCTTGACCCCGTCGGAGCTCTTTCTACTTGAATTAGTGTCAGTTTAAGCCGTACTTTCATTCTATCTTTTTCTGATTCGAACGGATATGATATATATATAGCCCCTGTGTGCCGCGAGTAGGTTTTCTGTTGGAGATTCAGCTACTTACTCTAGTATAGATATCTCAAAGGCCGCGTAGCGGAGTCAGGCGCGCCAGCCCAGGCCAACACTAGACGGCCCAGCCCCCAAGCCGTTGCTCGCTCGAGACTCACTACCACCTCTCCCCTCGATCCCCCGCCAGTTCTAAAGAGACATTAACATTAGACTGAGAAAGACATTCTACTTCTGGTAGATATCTATAGTAATGCTTTTGAATCAAATTGAAGCTGTTGTTCCAGTTGCTGCCAATTGCTGTAGGAGGCTACGTAGTAGAAGACTTTCCTTTTTTTAGTCTAATCAGATCTTTGTTCATTTGCTTCGCAACCTAATCACTTGAAGCTCCGCCGACCGACGGCAGTCAAGGCCGCGTAGCGGAGAGAATAGAATCAGAATAAATCATTAAGCACCACGGCTATAGAGAGAAGGTCCTTCCTTACATATAATGTAAAGGATCCTCTATTTTCTTGTATTGGGTTTGCTTTGACAGTTGCCAAACTCCGCTAATTCAATTGTGACAACAGCCGATAAGCAAGCAGCTTGTATTCTAATAAGAATGAAGAATGTGGTGCTTCCGGTCTTGGATTCTAATGAACTTGAGAACAATTGAGAGAGTCAAATTCAATAGATGGGAGCTCCATCCCATCCAATAGCAAAGACCGGCCCGGCCACATATAACATCCTAGATTAATCCGAGCGTTCTTTGCTTCGCAACGTCGAATGTAGTTCATTAAATTTGGCTCAAGACAGAATTAGTGGGAAGCACATCCATTTCTATGGACCATCTCTATACATCAACGTAAACGTTCATCATCTGTCTCAGTGTTTCGGTTGGTGTTCAACGACGATCCCATATCATGATCGTGAAAGCAGCTTGGAAGGGGAAGATAAAGAGAGTCGAACCCTCACTCTCAACTCATAACTAGATCCTACCGGGCGGTAGACCTAACTCCTGTTCGACTAGCGTCCTACCCTCCGGGTGGCCTTACAGTCGAATCTATTGAATAGTTATAAAAAGCTTCAACTTCAACATCTCATTTTAGAATTCCATCGACCCTTGGCAAACAACCTCACCCTACTACTGCGGGACCTTCACCTTAATAAACCGAATAGGCTTCTTATCTGATATCCGAAAAATCGGCTTCTTTGGCGAAAGTTCTTGTCTCGATCTAATATAGGATAGGGCAAATCTGCCTCTGAATTGTCGGGTTTTGTTGGGGGCTCAGCTTAGGCAAAGGCAACTCTTTTTCTGCAGCTAAAGGAGCTATTACCTAACCTAGCCTCGTATCCCCTAGTTTTTTCTCTAACTCTAAATCCGAGGCCGAAGCCTAAGTTAGGCTCTAGGAGAAGTTATTTCTGGGACAGTACTAATAATAGAATAGGATCTAATAGTAGCTTGAGCTAGAAGATCAGATTTAAATTAGTTTCAGTTCTTTAGTTAAGAAGCTAAAGATTTGTTTAGATACGATATATTCCGGTATTGGACTTAGAAAACATTCTCCGCTGGCGCGGCTTTTGTAGCCTCCTCCCTGGAACTTGAGCAGGTTCACAGAGTTTTCGGTTGAATAGTGAATTTACTTTGATTCCGCTGCGTGGCCTCCGGTCCGGGAGTGAACAAGTCAGTGGGTAGTTGAGTTCACTGAAGTGAAGAGTTTCTAGATTCATAGAATAATGGGTAGTCCCTAGAAGTGCCATGCCAGAAGTAGTGATTAGCTAGCTGGTTCGTCAACCTAATTAAGTGAGTGTTTCAGCCCTCCAGGGTGATTGTCTTGTAGAAGAGCATATGCATATAAATAGCTGAGTTCTTTCATCTTGTATTTGTAGCCTTCTTCTTCTTGTACGACCGAGCGAGTCAAGAGCATCTGAGGCTACCGGTAGGTAGCTACTCCAAATAAGCAACCGAGTTAAGGCTACGAAGGCTGCAGAGCAGAGGCTGGCTCTAAAAGATAAAAGAGGGAGATTTGGTTTGGAAAAATAGGCGAATTTATGAAAGAGTTTGATTTACCGATAGTCGAATATAGGCTCTTGGAGATACGAACTATATAGAAGAGGTGAGCCCCCAAGTCCCACGGAGCGGTAGTTAGTTGACCAGCTTATCTAAATAGTTGAAGTAGCTAAGTGACTGGGCCTTCTTGCCGAAACGCTACTCTAATTGCTTTCCAGTCTCACCCAATAGAATAGTCCAGGGCCACTAGTGAGTCAGACTCTAGATTCTCTCTTATTCCGCTACGCGGCCTATAATATGAAACTACAACTATTTCGATACGAGTGGGAATCGGGAGCTTATTAAGTAAACTTTCCTTCACTTCAACCTTCTAACCAGTTTCAAAACGTCCTTGCTAGCTCGGTTTCACTTCTGATTCTGAGTTCCGGCAATAACGATCCCCGGGTTAATCTTATTTTGTAACGTTTCTCTTTGCCTAATTTGTTGATCCGCTAGCTGCTAGAGCTATTGAACGATATCCGCGATATTCTCTTAGAAAACTTAGTTTCTAAAAGAACTAGACGAGAACGATATTATCTAGAATACTAGTACATCTCGTGCGCGGCCTTTGTTAGCCTCCGCTACGCGGCCTTAATCTATACTATAATAGAGTTTGTTCAATGCGAGGGCTGCAGGCGTCTAGAACATCAATCTAAATCAATGCTTAACACATGCAAGGAGAACTTATCAATTAGAATCTCAAACGCCGCGCAGCGGTTTAGATCTGCTTCGCAGCCTATTACGGGGTATGGCTAGAAGCTAGCGGGAAACCAGCGTCTTAGCGTCTCAGAAGCGGAAGCGGTAAACCATCTTGAAGTATGACTTTAAGTTGTAGCCTAGAGCATCAGACTGAGTCACTTCAGTCTCAGCATGCTCAGAAGCGCTGACTTCGATCTATTCAACTAACGTCTCACTACCTAGCGGTAGCCCTTTCTAGATTCGACTAGCATAGCATCTCAGATAACATGTTTGTTAACCTTAGCTCAGCTAAGTCAAGATTTTAGACTCCGATTCGCCGAACCGCTCCTATTCTCTCTTGACTTCGCCTATCGGCTATGTGTGTTTTATGATGATCGACTCTCGTATATTTCTCAAAGGCCGCGTAGCGGATTAGTTCGCCTAACGGCTCACATCTCCCGTTGGTCTACCAAAAGACTCTCGTCGAATTGACTTGCCTAAGTTCGACTAGCTATTAAATTCGACTATCTCAACACTCTGACATAGCCTCCTTTGGCTTTGGATCCTTCTCCTAAGAAACCAAATCTCACTCTTGAACTAGAAGATATTATAGAATCTCACTACCGTCGACTAGCCCCCGCTTCGCTGCCCCAGTCGCTTCGCTCCCATTCCGCTGCGCGCCCTAGCGTATGCATCTGTTCGACAAGATTACTAATTTGAAGAATAATGAAATTCCAAATTCAACCTTCAGACCGCTACGCGGCCTCGGATTCGGATAATGATTAGGAGAATGATAAAACCTTGGATTGGTAAGCTTCAGACTCGGATGAATAGTCAAAGTCAATTTCGAATGCGAATGAGAGAGATTAACCTTCGTCAATTGATTCAATCGACTATGAACTACGAACTGAAAGAGGCGAAGTGCTCCCCAAGGCTATTCTTTCTTTCATCTTTCAGGTAACAGGTAAGGCTACCGATAGGTTTTTTGTAGAAGCGATCTAGTTCTCCCACGGGGCGGTAAGGAAGCTCAGGCAACTCAAGCAGCTCTTTGGTTCGAAGCCTACCCTCCGGCTTTGATGTGAGTCGTCAGGTTAGATGAGGCCGCGTTAGCGGTTGAGTCGAAGCGAATTAACGGAACTAGCCTAGCGTCTGAGGTTCAAGAAAACTCTCCTAGCGTAGTTTTTTGTTTAAAGAAAAAGAGCGTAGTTCGGCTGCTAGAGGAAGGGGAGTTCTTACTATAAGAGAAAGGGCTACCGCTAGGTAGTGAGACGCTAGTCCAAACTCCGGGTAGGTTCTGTAGGATCTAGAAAGAAAGTACGTTTTAGCTAGTCGAATTCCAAACGGTTATGTGTTTAGATAGCTTTCTCCTAAACGTGAAAAGGTAGCGACTGGGTAGAGCGTTTAGCTACCTCTTTTATTGATTTTAGGCAAAAGCCCACTGGATAGGCAGAATGAATCCTATAAATCTAACTTGGCGAAGAGCGAGACTTATAACCTCTTCCCTACGGGCCTTTCCGTCTTCTTGCAAACATAGGAAGTGATATCCGGAAAACTCACCTTAAAAACCGATTTCACGTACTACATAAAAGAAAAGACTGCTTCTGCTTGCTCGATCTAGATTGACGACTTGGTCGTTTAGATTAGATTTCCTTGTGAAGCTTGACATTTTTGAATCATCGCAAAAAGAAGTAACAGTAATCCAACCTCGCTTAGTGCGGGCAAGCAAGCCGCTCTGTGGTTCAAAGTGATGGCTCCGAAGGAGATTAAATGTTATTTTCTTAAATAGCGCCCAAAGCAAAGGCGGAGGACTAGAATATATGGTGACGGATATATATAGTAAATAGAATAGGATTCACCCCCAGATGACTTGCAGCAAGGTCAATGCTTTTTGCTCCCTCGCCCTTCGCCTATCGGCTATGTGTGTTTTATGAGGCTCACAATGACCTCGCCCGGCTTAAATCATCGGTTCGAATCCGATCAAGGGCTTTTTTCGATAAAACATCTATCCCATCTGGACTAGCTCAAAAGCAGAGTCATAGCAGGATAGGGCAAACGGAAAGAATCCACATTAAATAGATCTTCGAACATTTGCACAATGCTATAAATGAGCTGACTTTTCAATAATTCCGCTACGCGGCCTTCTTTAGATAGCAACCTACCCGGAGGGTGGACTAGCGTCTCATATTTACCATCACTTCGTTCGCAGCCTCTACTAATTCTTTGAGTATTGGGTCTTTCATCTATCTTTCAGATATTTAGGCCGCGCAGCGGATACGCTTTAGTCAAATAGATTCCGATTCTCAAATCGGTAATAGAACAAACACAATATGTCATTGGGCTATCCCATTCAATTTCGATATTGGGTGTCAGCGTGGAGCCTGGGCAGCCTAGACCTCCTAAAGAAAGTCCCCTCCACAAAGATTCAGATTGAAACGGGTTTAATCAATCGGAAAAGTCAAGTTTTCAGTAGGTGCTTTTTCTCTCTAGCTTTTCTTTGGATGTGGTTTGCGAATTTGGGCTACGCTTTTTGGGGGAAAGTGGTGTCATCCTTCTGAAAAGGAAAAGGACGAGCACCCTTTCTATAGGGGGAAGGGAGAGTGGGTAAGCGGGCTCCTTTCGACCAAACTACTTCTGGGGCTGGAGTTCAGAGCAACGAAAGCTATTGTCAGGAACTGGTTTCACAAAATGGGCCATGAACTACAAAGATCTGAGACCTTGGTCTGGGAGATCTAGGTTATGTAGGCGTACAACTTTCCTAGGTTGTATTCGATCACGAAGAAAAAAGAGACCGCTACGCGGCCTTATCTGCTTCGCAGCCTGAACTACGTTCTACTTCGCTCTACCCCCCGCTCCGCTGCCGTTCGACTGGCGTCTAACCCATACCTCTCCGCTACGCGGCCTTGTCCCCATCTACTCACTTCGTCCGCTACGCGGCCACACTTTAGATTCGACGAATGATCTGTATAATTCGTCCCTGCCGGGCCTCTTCGTATATTCGACTCACTTGATATCTCTCTCACTCTTTCATAGCCTCTCGTCTCCCTTCATTAAGATACGCTGACTCCCTCCGATGGATGAGTAGTACCTACCCTTGGGACAGGATATCCTATGTGAAAGAGACTACTTATTATAGGTTGTTGGAGATCCGGAAACCACGGCTGGGAGGTCGCGTCACCTACAGGATCGGGAAGAAAGGCCACCGGAGGTGGAGAATTGGTACAATTCAGACAAGGTGAAGACCGGTCATGCCGGGAAGTAGTGAAATGCTACTCACATCTACCTAAAACTAAAAGGTTAGAGTCGAACGCCTAAACCTGACCATAGCATAGGCTAAGCTAATCGCGTTTAGTTTAGTTTACGTCTAGTTTAGCTTACGATTGGCTTAGCTTAGATTAGAGTCGAACAGTGATGAGTTCGAGTCCTGAGCCCGAGTTCCTGAGTTAGGAGTGAGAGCTACGAGTTAGGAGTCCGAGTTTACCGCTCTTTCCGTTTACCTACCGCATTTCACGCTGTTTAGGCACCCATTTCACACAGCATTATCCGCATCCGCTGTTTCTAAGCTCAAACTAAACTTCTTCTCAAAAGTTTTTGCCGTTCCGCTTCTTTCTCGGAACAGCCGCTGAGAAGTTGAGTTGCTTAGCACAGCAACTGGGTTTAAGTAGGATATCCTAGGTTGGTATCTAGATTTTGAATTTGTCTTTTTGCGCCCATAGACTACAGTGGCTTGAACTACCCAAGCCAAGGGCTACGCAGCGAAGCGTAGGCGGAGCTCTAGTGACGAGGTGAAGCTAATCGTAGTCGTAATCGTAAACGCGCTTAGATTAGCTTAGCCGTAGTTTAGTTTGGCGAAACAGTTCAGCAGCAAACTACGATTTAACTTGAACTGGTCCAGCCTCAAGCCTGGCATCGGCGGAAGCTACGCTTTCCGAGATATCGGAGAAAAGTCAGTATCAGTAGTACGCTCAGCTGGGCTCGAGTGGCTACTAATTCTAATTTGCTTCGCAACGTAAATAGCTAGCTAAACGCGATTCTCGCATTTCATAGCTCAGTTACGTTATCCACCCTCCGGGCCGCCTACATTCGACTCTCGTCTCACAAAGAATCTTTTAATTCGACTCTCGTCTCACTCTTGAGATCCTTCGCTGCTCACTGCTTAAAATGAGAAACGTTTCTCTTTCATAGCCTATTGCTATTGACGAACTGGTTCACTGTTAGCGTAGCTACTGTTGTAGGTAGCTTAGTCCCCCGTTATTGCTACTCTACCTACCCACTCTACCCTCTCCTCTAATCCCCTTGGGGATGGGTAGTGAGTCGGGCTACCTTCTCTATATCTCTAGATGGATAGACATAGACCCTGAGGTGGGGTACGGAGGTAGCGGGTTCTAGAGACGAGCAGCGAGCAGGTCTCGTACTCGTAGTGGGCTACCTTCTCTCGATCTCGTAGCAGCCTCCCGGATGGGTAGAGATCTCAGTCCCAATTAGGCTACCCAACCAACCCTACCATACCCTATAATCTCCTTGGGAGACAGGAGGGGTAGGTATCTGAGTCCCGCATTCCTACCCTACCCGGATGGGTAGGGCTCACTCTTCCTATCTCCTATCGGTAGACCGATAATGCGACAACTATAGGCAATGTAATTGATGACTTCAAGTCACTCTTTTCACTTTTAATATAGGCCGCGCAGCGGAAGCGTAAGAAGATTTGCTTGAATAGCTTCTTCAAACCTACGTGACTCTTTTCTCTAGATCGATATAGAAAAAGAAGAAAGAAGGTTGTTGTCAGGACCGGAGGGTCCAGGTTCCCGGGTTATAGAATAGCGAATTCCTAGAAAAACTCAGATCTTCTTCCGCCAAAGTTCAGGCTCATTCACAGGTACCACCGGTCAGCCTTCCCAGAAGCACTAGCTAGGCAATTTCCACTTCTAGTCTTTCTCTGAATCTTCTGTTTTGTTTTTTTCTCAGTACTTTATCCAACTTGTCTCCACTCTCTTCGTGAGAACCTATGAGTTTCCAAATCAGAAGCAGTTTCCTCAATTGTAGAAGTCGCGGGTAGCCATGGATAGTTGTAGACATCTTCGAGCAATTACAGCAATTATTTGGCATTTCCTCGCACACGTCCAAGCTCTCATAGATCGTAGGCGGCATGATTTCCACCGTGCAGCCGCAACGATCATCAACGTCGCTAATAAGAAACTCCTACGACCTCAACTAAGATCAATCGAGGCCGTCAGATGCTTTGACTATCCGAGGCATCGATAGCAGAGTGGACACAGGTAATATTCTCTATTTTTGTATGTTTGTTCTTCTCTTTTTTTTCTGCATCTTTCTTTTTTATTCAAACAGCCCGCACCAAACCAAAAGCTAGACAAGCTCAGAGCATGAAAAGACTAATGGAAGTGTTACATTGACTACAATTTAGCCATGGGTTATGTCATTCAATGGCGCAATCACGCTAACCCTTAACAGTATTATTAATAAGGCCATTATTGGTACCACAATAAATTATTGGTACCACATTCAATGGCTCAGGATTTGCTATCCCAGGTTATGGGTTTAAATCCCATCAGCTACACACATAACAAATATATATATATATATATTATATATATATTCCCTCGTTTAAAAAAACATATATATCCGCTCATTTTGGACCTATGGAAGATAAATGATACAAAATTTGGAACCATTAGTTTAGTTTTTATGTTTGTTTGATGAGAAAGAATCTATTGCACGGTATGTATAAATTGCAAAGGAAAGAGTAAATGATGCTATTATATAAAATTGAAGCCATAATGAAACAAACAAAGTATATGCATAAATTAACTTCATATAAAAGATAATGAAACAAAATATTATCCAACATATTCATGCCACTGCAGCTTTTTAAATCACGAATGCATACTATGTGAAAGTTTTATTGAATTATAATAAATAAAAAAAATAAATTATATTTTAGCAATTGGATTGTTACAGAAGAAAAGGAGGATTCCTTTAAGCATGCAACGTATCAAATAGCGTCCACCTACTATTTGCAGCTGTATTAACTTTATTGAAAGTGTCATATCCTGATAAGTCTTTACCATGAGTTTTCTTATAATATAGAAGTTTATGATTATTTGTTTTTATTTGTTTATTGAATATGATCAAAGCTGCATAATAAAATAATTGTGGTGATTCTCTCCATGTGATTCAAATAAGCCTTCAACATTGGATAATCCTGTTTATGTGACATTGAGCAAACTAATGAGGGTCAAATTTAGAAGCATGAAAACTCGTGTACAATGAATTAATATCAACTTAATGAATTATTAGATTACTTGAGTTTGAAGCCAAGCACAATCAAACAGATTCTAATTAAGATTCAATTCAACCAAGTTCTTCACAATGCCATACTATAAATAACAACATCAACACCAAGCTTAATCCCACTAGTTGGGGTTGGCTACATGAATCCATTGTTTCTGTGTGCACGATCAAATAGAAGCCTCTCCCTAAACTCCAAATAGAGAAGATCCATTCTAATGACTAATATGAGCAAAATTCATTAACTCAATTTTTCTAGCAGTGGCATTGTACGGTCTACACTTAATATGCCCGAACCATAAGGCGGCATTCTCTAATCTTATCCACAATTGGAGCCACTCTGACCTTGCTACAAATAAACTTGTTTCTCATTCTATCCCTATAAGTATACCCACTCATCCACGTAAGCATCCTCATCTATGTAACACTTGTTTTATCAGCAGGTTTCCTCTTTGTCGGCCAATATTCAGCTCCATACTGAAGCCGACATTAACTTAAGATTTTATGATCATTTAAAACATTCACCCCTTCAATAAGGGAGAACAATTTAATTTGATATATGAGTATGGACTTATTATTAACTTACGAGTCCATCCCTACTTGATATCTAAATATGCATACATTTTCATCAACAATTATTTTCAAAAAATTTAGATCACTTTTTCATAAATGCTGATGAACATTAGTTCCCTCCCAAAGGAAGATCATCTCCTCTTCCTCATTTTGACATGATAGCTGATGAACAATATACATAACTTTAGTTCATTTAAAAATCTTTTTAAATAAAAAAATTATTTGTGTGAGCTAATTTATGTTGATGCTCCATGTTTTCTTTATGCCAACTCTTCCTTGCTATTATATAGAGAAAGGAAGCACAAAATTTTCCTTTAATTGAATCGAATTTTAGATCGCACAATACTCTAGATGTGCTCCTCAAATTCATCCAGCAAGTTTGGATCCTATTAATCATATCGCTCTCCATTTCACCATTATTTTGAACAAATGAGCTAAGGCATTAGAATCTCTCGCTCTTCTTGATCACATGCTCCTCAATAGTTATGTCATCAAGATTTGGGTTTCTAATGCAATTAAGTTACACTACATATATTCTATTTTAGATCTACTAAGATGAAAACTTTTAGATTCTAAAGTAGTCCCCCACAACTCAAGTTTGGCTTTAGCTCCATCCTTAGTTTTATCAATTAATAGAATGTCATCTACAAATAACATGCACCAAGGAACCTGTTTTTGAATGTGCTCAGTAAGAACATCCATAGGTAAGGCAAAAATAATATGGGCTGAGAGTTTAGCCTTGATGTAATCAATAATAATAGAAAAATCGTTAGACAAGTCACCTTGAAATAGAATACATGTTACAGCCTCATTATGCATATCTCTAATAACATCAATATATCAAATCATTTTCTCTCCAAAGCTCTCCAAAGAATTTTTCTTAGTACTCTATCAGAAAAGCCTTTTCAAGACCTATAAAAATTAAATAAAGATCTTTTATTTTAAAAATTCCTCCATAAAACCTCTTAAATATATATGATTTTCATAATAGATCTACCTTGCATAAAATCAAATTGATTTAGAGAAATGCAATTATCCCTTCATACTCTGCATTCGATTTACTCATTCCCAAAATTTCAATGTATGACACATCAACTTGATTCCTCTATAATTTGCCCAATTTTGAGCATCATCTTTAATCTTGTAAATAGATATAACAATACTCTTTCTATACTCATATGCCAATCTTTTTGTCATCAAAATAACTTTAAATAACTTCGTAAGTCAAAATATCTCTTCATCACCGAAATATTTCCATACGTCAATAAGATATCATCTGATTCTATACTTCACTACTCTTCATCCTAAACAGCATTCTAAATCTAACATTTTAGGATTGTAATTGATATTTTTATGACCATTTAAATTTGCTTATATTAATTACATTTGTATAGCCTTCATTAAAAAACTTATTAAAATAATCAATCCATCTATATTGAATATCTTCATTCCAAAAAAAAAATTTATCATTATTGATATATTTTACATAAGTCAAATCTTTTGTTCTTTTATCTCTTAATTTAGCTAGCTTATAAATATGTCTATCTACCTCAGCGATTTCTATAAATCTTCAAATGTTGCACTCTCAGCATCATGAAACTATGCCATAATAAAATAATCTTGTTATGGATTCATGACAAGCTAGCTTGTATCTCTTCCAATGCCATAATAAAATAATCATGATAATTTATTATGGTTAAATATTTTTGCATCAAGTCTGAGAAAATTTAGAACTTATTTAAGAAAGGGTATTATATTTTATGAATTGTGCTAATATATTTTTATTAAAATTAACTGAGTATTTAATTATGCGTACAATATTTCATTGTTCGCTCCATGTTAGTTTCCAAATTTTAATTGTGGCATGTTTAAAATTCTCCTTAATTTTATGCCTTCTATATGGGGATCAAAGTGCTTTAACACTTAAAATTTCCTATTTTGCATTTTTGAGATAGGAACTTTCCCAACATAATTGAGAGTAAAAAGGCAGCAAATTTGGACAAATCTCTACAAAAACCACTAGGCACACATAGTCATTGTATGTACACACATACACATTGCTTACAGAGGTTCTAATCCAAGCTCTTTGTTCTTTATGATTGCAATATGTTTAATAAATATTGTATATGATTTTACTATTGTTAGAATACTTCATTTGCGGGTGACTTCTTAATTACAATTATCTTTGTGCAATTGATGATTTATTCATCAATATTATACTAATCAAAGTACATTATGGCTTCTTTGGATTGATATATTTCAGATGTAATATTTTTTACTTGAAAAATGCATTTGTGCTTAGCTTGAGATAAAGTAAGAATTTAGAGATATTTTTCCCCAAAAACTAAAATTCAATAAATGATTATAACCAAAATGTATTATATAACTTTACTTTGTGTTGTCAATGCGCACAAGAAATGCTTCACCGGTTTTCATGCATCGCACCTTGCCTCAAGGTTGTCCGTGCCAGGCTTTGCCATCCTCACAAACACAACCAGTCCCTCCTCTCTCTCTTTGCCGAAATAGGTCAGCCTCACTGACGTAGCCATCATCAACCATAACCTGACCTCTCCCTTACAGGGCGACGACAAGATCCCCTTAATCATACCAATGTCGGCCCAACGATGGCCCCCATTATGTCATAGCAGCACTCGCTGACCTTGTTGATGTGTCACTGTGTCCAACACCATCGCAAGGTCGTTGTTTTAATTTTGATATTCTTTTATCCCAAATAAATCTCAAAAATAAATTTATAAGAAAAAAAATTCAAACATAAAAGAGTTTTTAAACTGCATTATTAACTTAAGAATATTTTACATTGAACTAGTTTACGATTTCTTTTTCAATCAAACCAAATAGCCTTTACATAAAGAAGTTTTCTTATTTAAAGCAAAAAAAGCCATATTTTAATATATATCACAATGCCTTTTAACTCTCATTTGCTTGAAATAGTGCTAAATGCTAGTTTATTGGCCCAATAATAAAAATCCAAACTATCATACTAATAAAATAAAGTTAAGAGCCAATTTGACTCACTAAAATACTCCACTGTACAAATATAATGAGCGTGTAATACTTTGTTGTTATGAAGTCATGCAAATTCTTCCCTGAAATTTATTTGTTCACGGCTATTGGGGACAATAAAAACAAACATAAAAGAGTCATCTTGATTGCAGCATTGTTAAATTCAATAAAGATTATAATTTTCATATTTCTTTGTAAAAGGCAAACAGCAAGTCAACTGAATCATGAAAATGCTTGGCAAACGATTGCAAAGATAGTAGTAAACATTTCCATTGAGAGAAATCTCGATAATAAGCAAATCATTGTTTTGAACGAAAAGTTCAAAATCCACTTACTCAAACATGATACCCCTGGCCTGTTTTGACACTAATGAATTTGCCACTACAAACGATCCCACACCAAGATTCATCTGAAAACAGGTATAAGGGTTAGTTATTGAAGGATAGTCATTGACTTGTTCGTACAAAAATTATATTGATCTCTTTATGAGAAAAAATTCTAAGATAAAGAAAATATACAAAGTGTCAAGATTAAGCATATACCAAAATTATGTCTTCAAGACTTTTAAGTAAATTTTAACAGTCATGATAGGTGTTCCCTATACCAATGCCAAAAACATAAAATAATAAATAGAAAGGCAACGTGAAAAATGCCAATGGACGCTAGAATTTGATTATGGGTAAACAGTGAATGATTCATTATAATGCAGAACAAATTAGGCAGCCTTAATAATAGTGATCTTTCACAAATTAAAGTTAGTCTCATCATTCATTAAATCAGGTAAGAAATTCCAGGAAAAAATAGAACATGGCATAATCCATAGAAACTTGATAGTCAATTTGATAAACAATTCAACCGAGACTGATGTCCACATATTAATTAAAACATAGATTGTAGGATAAATGGGGAAAAAGTATCTAAAAGTGAAATGCTAGTAAGTGATAGGTTGATGAGTGAGAGCCTACAATAGACATGTAGGAAAAGGTCTTTGAGCAAAGAAGAATATCCTCTTGCAGTTAAGATCAATGATGTACCTATAAAGTAGAAATCAGCAGATCTATGTTACCTCTCTGATGAATAAACAATTAAGAAATAAAACATGAATTTGAACTCAACAAAGTGTACATTAAGCACTAGCCTAACAAAATGTGAACTGCATCAGTCTATATAAAGATGAGTTATTCTAGAGATGAATTAGTTTCGTTTAGTTAATGGAGTACATAATCTATCCAGTACTGATCAATAATGAATAAGATTTCACAGCACAACAATTTTGCTGATCTATATGATTGCTCTGAAAAGTATAGAATCTCTACCGTTTGGATTAGATTTAAGAGTGATCATTTCATGAGGTCCATTTAGATATGCATAACCAAATTTATTATTGTGCATGAATCAAGGTTTATTTAGATCTGAGATCAAAAATTTCCTATGGGTTCAAGTCCCAATAGTTTATTACCCCTTCTAATCATAAGAGAAGCTCTCAATTAAGAAATATTAATATGTATAGGTATAAGACAGCATATGGTTTGGAGTTAGATGAAAGTAGACCAAACTTCTGATCTAATTTGCTAATGTTAATGAATTTTATTCATGATGTCAAAAAATTCTTATCAGTAATTATGAATTACCTTATTTCAACATCAAATTGGGTGGTATTTGTTAGAGATTCAGCCATAGTGTTCATTATCAACTCTTAGTTTGCCAAAGGGAAGATCAAACTATTTTACTCAATAGTTCAATAACAAGGAGCATGAATGCTAGAGTTCAAAAGCTCAGGCCATGATTGCTAAGAGTTCAAAGGCGTGTATAACTATAGAGGTCATCTAAAGTTTCAGCTAAACTTATAAGCATAAGTTTAAAATATTAACTTTATGTTGTATGTTTTGGCAATCTTGGTTTGAATTTAAGGCTTGTGCGGTGAAGCTCGCCCAAGTTTAGTTTGAATTGGAGTTTACAACCATTGGAATATCTGATTTTGGGTTTTGTGTTTGGTGGTTTTAGTGAAAATTTGATGGCTTGTTAATAGTTGAGTTAGCCTAAGTTTAATTTAAGCTGAGGGGCTAGATAATATTGGTGCTAGCCCAAAATTATAGATTAGGTTATAATTTAAATAAAATGAAATGTCTAATTTTTAGTTTAGAGTTGGTGACTTGTATCTGTTAGAATGCTCAAAATAGTGAGTTTTATGGCCCTAGTCATTTAGACAAAGTGGCCTGGAGTTTACATCCTTTAAAAGGCCCGTGTATAAATAAAGTTTGGCCTTCCCATCAATTTAGAATGTCTGACATAATGGGGCTTATGCCTAGTCATTTAGACAAAGCGGCTCAGATTTAAGTTGGGACTTATATACTATAAAATTCTTGAGATGATGGGTCTTATGGTCTAGTCGTTTAAATACGATAGCACGATTTTGGCTAATATTGAGATGGGTTTACATGCTTTGAAAGTTCCGAGATAGTGGGTCTTATAGCATGTTCATTTAAGCCATATAGCTCAAATTTGGTTGATTTTGAGATGGGACTTACATCCATTGGAATGCTCAATTTGCAGTTCTTATTGGTCATTTAAACCGGGAAAGTCAAAATAGTAGGTCTTATGGCCTAGTCGTTTAAATGATGCAACTTGAATTTTGTTGATTTGGAGATGAAACGTATATTATTCAGAATGCTCGATTTGAAACTTTTACAACCTTAGTCATTTGAACGAGGTAGCACATAATAGTGCCTTATGAGCTAGTCATTTAGATAAGCTAGCCTAAATCTAGTTGAATTTGAGATGAAGCTTACATCTATTAGAATTCTCGAGTATAAGTAAAGTTGGAGCTTGCAAAAACTTAGAATGCCTAGATAGTGAGGAGTATAGCGGTCTTAATCATTAAGACAAGGTGGACCAATTTTTTAATTATCTTTGAAATGGGGCTTATGTCCTTTAGAATGTTCAAGATAGTATAGTGGGGTTTTACAGCCTAATCATTTGGACAATGTGGTCCCTTATATGTATGTGCAATGGACCTTTTGAGATTTTTGGAGATGTTAGGTCATATGGCTTAGTGTCATTTCACTTGTGATTGATCGAATTATCTAAGGGTTAGATCACTTAAGTTTGAATTAATTAGACTATAATCTATTAGATTTACAAGGAATCAATTATTTTAACTTGACACAACTCGACTATGACCATTTATATCAACTAAGAAATGCTTCTTTAGACAGGATGGTTTGTTTGGATCTGTTTGGATCCTCCAAATATCAAAATTTTTTTACTAAGATCGATCTTGTTTTTTTATTTAGATGAATTAGAACTTTTGACGTGGGAGAATTAGATCTCCTCACTTAAATAATTTAAGTCTTCTGAGGTTTAGCACATTTGACCTTTCAATATAGATTTGACTTAAGGTTTAGATTTTTTTAATAAACTAATTCAACTAAATTCAATTAGATCAACTAGAAGTTTAAGCATATAGCTTTGGTTAGCTCAACTTGGAATCTATTTGACCAACAAGGAGTAAATATTTAATATAAACAACTCAACTTAGAATTAATCAAGAGAAAACAATTAACTAGATTCAATAAAAATCATTTAAAATTGCTAAAAATCAAACATTTAAATTTTAGATTCTCCTAGAATTATATGGATCTACTAGGAATTATATTACATAACTTAGGCTGATTCAACTAAGACCAGTTAGATCTACTAAGAATTTGATGATCAAGATTTTTTAGCATGTTTGTTCAACTTATTAAGCTGATATTTATTTCCATTTCATTACTTTTGATTCTTGTATATATTTTTTACACAAGCATTCTTGTTGCATATTATGATGACCATTTGTTTTACGTACAAGTAGCAGCTTGCAAGCTGAAAGATAGCATTACAAGTTTGAGGTTTAGACCATGTGTGAGGTCAGTACTATTGAGAGTTAAAAAAATTTTGGTGCTTTAGGAGCAACAAGAATGAGGTCATGAATTTTTAATTAACATTATTAGTATTATTATCGTCATAATATTATTCATAGTATTAATATTATTATTATATTATTATTATGCTATTACTATAAATATTAAAATAATTAAATAATACTTTATTCGGTCTAGACGCCCAAAACCAAGCGTGTGACTAAGTGAGACCCAGAGTGCGCCCGAACGCGAGCCAGACAAACTTCAGCCGAATTTTCATTAAATGTCGCGTACAATCTGTGGGTGCCCAGACATGTCCACATGTGCACCTGACGCATTTAGAAAGACTATATATACCCCTCATGTCATTTGGAAACTTCATATTTTTCTAAATTACCAGTGTTATGTGCCAAAATCCTAAGCAATTTAGGATTACTATAAGCTTTAGCATCAAATAATGAGCATTGTTCTAAGCCCAGAAAGTGTCACTCACTGTTTCTGCAAATTGCGGGAAGTACATTTAAATCTAATTGAACGAGATTATATTATTCAATTATACCAATAAATGTTAGTGTTGCCTTGTAATCAAAATATTAATGTCTTGACTATTGATTGAACTGTAACTTATGAGTGCATCCTATAAATTGCTATTTTATGAGCACTGCATCGTTTAATAACATAAAAAAAATTGTGAGTTGATTTATGTGCAAGATAAGAGCCTAGTTGAGATGTTTTCTATGTATTTATTGTTAATTCTTTTGATTTTGAATATATTGTGATAGTCATTAATTGGTTGATACAATCATATAAAATCCTTATATCGATATAAGAAGTGTGTTGGATTGAGAAGCAAATAAACATTAATGCAAGTACAATCTTTATCCAATTGTTGCATACATGCATGCAAAATTATCATTGAGTGATTAGAAAATCATTGCATTTATTAACAAAGATATTAAGAAAAGTAGCCATATTTACATGATTGCACATTTTATTTAAATGATTGGTCTTATAAGAGTAGCAAATGTGATTTTCAAATTAATTTTCACAATGGTAGACTTCATGGGTCTGATCAACGTATTTAAGATGAAGCACTATCCATTTTTAAGGGGTAAAGAGATTTGTAGTGCTACCATGAGAAGGGTCAGTACATGTTTTATGTAATGAATTAAAGGAACACCCTATGCAAATAGGTGTGTTTGATTCTCCTCATTATATAATGCCCGATAACGGAAAGCCCAGTGAAAAATAAGACATGAGCATATAAACTATGACACCGTGAAAATGTGAAATGTGATATATTAAAATAAGAATATATTAATTGTAGCATATCATAAACATTTGAATTGTTACATACTAAGATATGAGCATTCATATACTTTAATTTTTACTATGAAACATTGAGATGAATTATCTATTAGCATGCATAATTGGCATTGTTCATTGGATAAGTATTAGTCTCACTCTTCTATTATTAATTGATTTAATATCAGTATCATATTACTGTTAGATTAATTTGCATGTCTATAAGTATACACATAAAATTATTTTAACTTGTTCCAATTTTGTTATTGTTTCAAGCAAATAACATAAGTGAATGGCTGTATACTCCCAATTTTGTTATTATGTTTAGTGGACAATATACGTTTGACATCATTCTTTTAACTATTTTGTATCTTAATATGAATCTAAGAAATACTACCAAACTTATGTTGTTTGCTTATAATGACAACAAAAACTGCAAAAAAATGAAAGAGTAAAATTAGATTTTTATGTACACTTTATTTATAAATGCTTGCACCTAATATTTTTCAGAAAAAACTTCCGAGATTGATAACTAGACATCGGAAAGGACCATTTTGAGGGGATGAAACAATTAACTATCTTTTATATTTTATTTGACTTATAATAATTAAAAAAAGTAATATGTGTTTAGCTCTACATTATTTATTCTAGATATATGTGCTGAACTTATTTATTCATGAATGAACATTTCTATTATATGCAGTAATATGATCTTGCGACATCCACAACTATGCATTGCGACGCCTTTCTTATAAACTAGTGAGCTCAAAAATAATGACACAAGTGTAGCACTTTGTGATGTAAGCCTTATAGGAATGTTTCTACTATAAAAGTGTGAATTTAAGAGTCTTTAATATGCAATATGAAAGTTTTGAAGCATGTATTAAATATTGTGAACATATTTTTCATCGATACTTTTTTATCCCTTTTCTTTATTTGAACAACAAAAAATAATAATGATAAAACTATTATCATAGAAACATAATGGTATAAAATATGATCATCAATATATGTAGTGCTCAAATCTAAAATTCTAATGAGATGTATATTAGCTCAGACATTAAATGTAAGTCATTTTGATTATCAAACTTTCCCCAAATTTATAGTTTCAATTTAATAAACAACTTAATTTACACAAAAAATCATTATAATTAAACAATAAATCAATTAATCAATTAATCAATTTAAATTAATTAATTAAAAATTAATTCATACATTTAATTAATTAACTTAATTTTAAATTTCCATTTCGCTCATCTTTAATTTGATAATTACTCACAAAATTTCAATACTATGACAATGCTGTTTGAATTTTAATATTATTTAGCACAGTAAAACTCAAAAGCGTTAGACCACTTCTTGGAGTCATATCTAAAACCTATGGAGAAAATTTAATTTTCCCAATCAGCTCTAAGTGCAACATAACGTAGGAAGGTGTCTTCAAAATTTTGTCTGAATGGCTCTAAGAGCAACGAATTGTGGGGACTTTAAATGATTTGCATATATTAAGCAATTTTCTAAAAGTAGATTCTAAGTTACTAATTTTTTAAAATAGTAAATAATATACCCAAAAAATTATTTGGAGTATAAATTTGATCAACAACTAAATGTATTGAAATTTTAAACTAAAAACGTTTTTAAATCACCAAATAGTTTTATAATATTTAACAAGGTTTAGCAAATATCCTATAAAAGCGCTTTTTAGATTTAGCATCTTTATAATTTACAAAATCTAGATTTAAAGATTTACTAAATCCTACTTACGTTAAATCCTCTTGGTTTTTAAACATCCCCCAAGTCTAATATTATTTTAAATATTCAAAACTTGTTGCTCCAATAATCCCTCTCTTAATCTACCCTTCCTAATTCAGCCATGCTCAACTTGTTTATTTATAGCTCCTTTTCACCGACACAGAATGGTATAGCATACAAGTTCAAATGTAAAACTAAACTTAAATTAAACACAGATTTCTCATGCCACCTGGGACTTCACGGTGAAGAATTTCATACTGCGAGTAACCACCATTGACAGTAGTTAATTAAGCATCTTGTAATCTCTAATTAATTCGCAAACAATACTGCAATATATATCTAGATGTCAAGATATAATTAACCAAACAAAATAAGAAGAAGAATTCACCGCTTTCATAATTAACTCTGCACCAATGCCGAAGAAGTACAAAGGCCTGAAATAAACCGATCATATGGAATATAAAAAATGCAAAATAAACCAATAGCTAGAGAATGACAGCTTGCCGGTACAATAAACGAGAGGGCAGCGATCTCCAGTACAGAAGATCCGGAAAGATTGCTCACAAACCTGGAAATGGGAAATAACATAGAAGAACTCAACGAGAAGACCAAAATGCAGAAAACGTGGGGCCTAGGGCTGTGAGATCGCAGCAAATCGTACTCTTCTTTGAAGCGTTTTTGGGGATTAATGAGAAACTTCAGAGAGAGATCCATTTCTGTATCTAGCGGCCGTTGCCGGGGTCGTCAGCGTCGAGTGGTTCTGCGCGGCGGCGGTTACTCAAGGTAGAAAAGATGTTTTATGAAATAAAATAAAATAAAATAAAATAAAATAAAATAATATATTGATTATTATTTAATACATAATTAATTACAAAACTTCAAATTTTAATTTTGATCTCAAATTTTCTCTAAATAATATCAGAATTTGTCACATTAATTTTGTATTGAAAATACTTTAATGCATTAATAAATATCTCAATACTTTTTTTTAGGTCAGTATTAATCTTTAATAAATTTTTAATTATGATTTTTTATAGTGAATCTTATTTATTATGAATTAATCAATAATTTAAAATATTTTAAAGATTGTGGGCATTAGAAGAGATATATTTGAGAATAGTGTAGCAGCTCCATTTTTTATTCTGAAATATTTTATATTTAAGAAAATAATAATTTAATATTAATTTTAAAAAGTTTTATATTTAAGAAAATTAAATCTTCAAAAAAATTATAAAATAAATTCATATTATATTAAAAAAATTTTAAATTTTAATTAAAATGTTAAAAGAAGTATATTTTATAAACCACTTCAAAATTTGCAAGAAATTACAATCGATAGTAAAAATAAGTTTTTAGAAAATTTAGAATTAAAACAAATTGCCAAAAAATGTTTAAATTTGTTGAACAATCGTTAGACAAACGAGAACTAGTGCGTGTGGCGAGAGCCAACAACAGCTTAACGATACAAAAAAAATAAATAAGAGGAGAACAAAATGCATATACCATTAGTATATGTGTGTGTGATACACACTCATATTAGTATATATACGATTAGTATACAATTAGTATATATGTGTGTGATACACACACACACAAATATATATACTAATGTGTGCATGTGTGTGTGTCTGTGTGTCACACTCATATATACTAATCTCTATATGTATGTATTTGATAATACATGTGTATGTGTTTGATAACACATACGCGTGTGTATGGTGTGTGTGTTTATATAAATATAAACACATACAGACACACACAAACACATACATACATAGAGATTAGTATATATATCTGTGTGTGTGTGTGTGAACACATACGTGTGTATATATATTTATATATGGTTATGAGTATATATACTCAACACACACACACACATACTCATATATACTTATCTCTATGTGTGTGTGTGTTGGGTAGACATACACACAACTGTATATAAATATATATGTACACACATGTATGTGTTATCATACACACATACACACACACACATACACACACACACACACACACACACACACATATATATATATATATATATATATATATGGATGTGTATACATAGTTACAACCACACACACGCTCATGTATATTAATCTCTATGTGTGTGTGTTTATGTGTATGTATGTGGGTGTGGGTGTCAATGTAGACACATCCATATATATATATACATATATATACATATATACATATTTATCTATGTGTATGATAGCGCATACATCTGTGTGTCTATAAATTTATACACGGTTGTGAGTATGTATACCAAACACACACACACGCATATATACACACACAAATAAACACATATAGAGATTTGTATATATAAGTGTGTGGGTGTTGGGTATACATGCTCACAACACACACACACACACACTCATATATACTTATCTCTATATATATGTGTGTGTGTGTGTGCATATATATATATATATATATATATATATTAATTTATACTAATATATATCTATATATTTGTGTGTATGTTATAATACATACGGATATCAATGTGTGTGTGTATTGGGTATATATACTCACATAAAGATTAGTATATATGTGTGT
Source organism: Gastrodia elata (assembly GCA_016760335.1). Classification (NCBI taxonomy): domain Eukaryota; kingdom Viridiplantae; phylum Streptophyta; class Magnoliopsida; order Asparagales; family Orchidaceae; genus Gastrodia; species Gastrodia elata. The sequence goes on from JACERR010000026.1 coordinate 199,995, forward strand.
GTGTGTGTTTATATATTTATATATGGTTGTGAGTATATATACCCAACACACACACACATATAGACACTCATATACACAATATGAGTGTGCGTTTGTGTGTGTGTTGGGTTTATATACTCACAACTATATATATATATATATATATATATATATATATATATATATATAGATAACACATACGCGTGTGTGTCTATATATATACACGTATGTACACACACATCATATATATGTATGTATACCCAAAACATACACACTCACACACACACAGTAATATATACAAATCTTAATATGTGTGTGTGGAGACACACACACATATAGAGATTAGTATATATGTGTGTGTGTCTATTGGGTATACACATGCATACATACTCATAAACACACACACCAATGTTTGTGAGTATGCATATACCCAACACACACATATAGACACTCATATATACTAACACACATACTCTACAATCATATATAAATACACACACACACACACATGTATGTGTTATCACACACATAAGAACTCTCACATAGAGATTAGTATATACCCAATATACATACACACACATGCAGTGTGTTGGGTATACATACTTAGAATAGTATTTAGACACACACACACAACACACACACACATATATAGATACATACATGCATATACACACACACAAAACACACACACACACACACACATACAAATACACACACACAAGTATCTCACAACCATATATATATATATATATATATATATATGAGTGAGTGTGTAAGACTAGTATAGACATTTACAGACGCACACATATTTATATATGAGTATGTGTGTGTGTCTTAATATTTAAGTGTGTGTGTGTGTACACATATATGGTTGTGAGTATGTAAACCAAACACACACATACACACACACACACACTCATATATAGACACACACATACAAACGCACACTCATATATAGACACACACACACACACACACACACACACACTGACACATGTATATAAATTTGATTGTGTATGTGAGTATATATACCCAATACACACACACATAATCACACACACACACACATACTGTATGAGTGTGTGTGTGTGTGTGTATGACACACACATATAGAGATACACACAATGTGTGTTTGTGTGTGCATAATTATATATACTAATCTCGATGTGTATGTGTTTGTGTGTGTGTGTGCGTGTGCCTTATATACATGGAGAATGAGCATGTATTTATATGTGTGTGTGTGTCTAACACACACACACATGTGGGTATAAATACTCACACACACAAACACACATACATATGTATATATGAGTATGTATACACATTAAGATTAGTGTATAAGTGTGTGTGTGTGTGTTACCCAACATGTTTATGAGTGTGTGTAATCTCTATGTGTATATGTTTGTGTGTGTGTGTTGGGTATATATATATATATATATATATATATATATATATATATATATATATATATATATATATATCTGTGTGTTTTATACTTATATTGTGTGTCTGTGTGTTTGTGTGTGTGTGTGTGTTGGGTATATATACATAGAGATTAATATATATGAGTATGCGATAACCATAAATAAATACACACACACACATTCTATATATGGATGTGTATCACACACAACACACATTTTTATATTTATACATATATATTTATTTTAATTTATACATACATATATAAATATATATATATATATACATTCTCAAAATCATATATATATATATAGACATACATGGAGATAAGTATATATAAGTGTATGTGTATGTGTATGTGTTGGACGCACACACACACACACACACACAAATATAGACACAGAGATTAGTATATATATGTGTGTGTTTGTATTTTTGCATTTTTGTGTGTATGTATTTTCAACACACACACATATATAGGCACACACAAATACACACACACACACATAGAGATTAGTATACAATATACTCACACACTCATATATACTAATCTCTATGTGTATGTGTGTGTGTCTGTGTGTGCCTATGTGTGTGTGTGTTGCTATGTATACCCAACACACACACACACATACAAACAAACACACACACATGAGTATCTCACAATTGTGTATATACATATATGAATGTGTGATTATATGTATGTGTGTGTTGGGTACACATACTCATGTGTATGTATGTGTCTATATATTTATATTTATAATCATATATATATATATATATAGACACGCATATACACACACACACACACACACATATATATATATATATATATATATATATATATATATATATATATAACATATACATGAGTATGTATATATATATGGATGTGTGTGTGTGTGTCTATATATTTAAATGCACACACACATAGACACACATATAAATATTAGTATGTATGAGTGTGTGTATGCTAGATATACATACTCACAATGATATATAAATATATATTATCTTATATGAATGTGTGTCTATATATTTATATATGGTTGTGAGTATGTATATCCAAACATACACAAACACACAAATATAGAGATTAGTATATATGAGTATGTGTGTGTGTGTTTGGTATATATAAGTGTGTATGTGTATTTTTGTGTGTGTGTGTGTCTCTACATACATGTATACTGACACACACAAACATACACATAAAGATTAGTATATACCATTGTGTATGTGTGTGTGTCTGTATGCTATATATAGAGACACACACACACATACAAACTCATATATGCTAATCTCTATTTGTGTGTGTTTGTGTGTGTGTATGTGCATGTGTGTTTGGGTATATACTCACAACCATATATAAATATATAGACACACATTTATATATAATATATTTATATATAGCTGTGGGTATGTATACCCAACACATACACACACAGATACATACACATACTCATACACACTCATAACACACATACATACATATATGTGATTAGTATATGTGTGTGTGTGTTGGGTATACATACTCATATATGAGTGTGTGTACATACACACACCAACACACACACAAATACACATAGAGATTAGTATATATGAGTATGTGTGTGTGTGTTGGGTGTACACACAGACACACACACACAAACACACACACACACACACTCATATTATAACAACCCTAGGTTGTTACCATACAAAATATGGGTTGCTTAAATTCAATTTTTAGTATCCCTACCTTTAGACCATCAATTTAAAGTCTATCTAGAAGATTTGAAGTTCACTGGACTTCTAAGTCAAAATTTGCAAATTGATTAATCTAGATGCTTTAGTCTAGACTTAAAATATTTTGATCTCAAAATTAAAATTTGATTGTATTTTTGAATTTCTCACTCCCAAATTAGCTAAGGGTGAAAATTTGGTGCAATTTGGAATTCATTTGGGCCATAATTCAATTTAAATTAAAATGGCTCAATTGCATAAAAGGGTCCCAAACAATTTGATTTTGCAAATATACCTAATTACCTAAATAAACGACGGGCGATTCGCTGCGGAGCCCGGGTCATGCGACAGTGGCGCCCCGTGAATCTAGCCATTCCTCCTTTTTAACCAATGGCCAGAATTTGATTCCGCGGAACCGCGGATCCATCGTTGGATCCAGCCCGTGGATCATATGGCCAGGATCATCCCCGCGATCGGCCGTTAAGATCCAGACGATCCCAGCCGTAGCGCCATCCGATCAAAAGATCAGACGGCATCCAAGGCACCCGACATTGTGGATCGTTGTCCCCACTCCCTTGCGCATCCGACAGGAGGATTCTCTCGTACTACCGGCTGCAGACCTTGTCCCCCACTCTCGCGTCCACCTCAGCATGCCGTTGGGATCCCTCCCGTATTGGATTGGAGTCCCGATCGGGCCTAGCGACCTGGCCGAGCTCAAATTGGAAATTTGAGAGCTCAGCTAAGGCCCGACCTCTCGGGCCTCCCCAGCCCGAGCCAATGGCTCCAGAAGCTTCCCTAAGCTCAGCCAAGGCTATAAATAGCCCCAGCTTCGCTTCAATTGACCCTTGCTGATCAATTGAAGCCTCTGCAATTCGTCGCCATTGCCGAACTCCCGAGCTTCATCCAGGCACTCCCGAGCTCACGTACCGCTGATAGAGGGTTACTCCTAGAGTTTAGGATCCCTAAGAGCTTATAGAGTCTCTGCGGCAGCGAACCACGCTCCGTCTTCCAGTCCCAGCTCCGTCCCGCAAAGCTAGGTACCCCAGTTGCAGGTTCTGAGCTAATGAGGCCCAAACCTTAGTCCATTTGATGCGCTCTTGTACGTCCAACGATATCATAATTAGGATCTAGGTTAGCCCCGATTGATCGAATCGATAAATCGGGTTAAGTTCCTTCTGGATCGTCTCGGTCGAGTAAGGACCCGGCGATCAGACCATCCCAGACCCCTAGACTGGGTGGCTTCGATCTGCCTCACCTCCCTGATGGTGTAGGGATCGGGCCCGGGGTATGGCGTGGCCTCTGTGGGGAGAATTATCTCCCCACAGTAGCTCCAATGGAGGAGCCCTCGGGTGAGTAAGGTCTGGTCAATCCAGACCATCTCACAAGGGGCTTCAAGTCCCAATCGATGCGTCTGACCACGGTGATCGATCAGCGATCGAGTGTCGGCCAAGCTATGGGCTGGATGCGCAGGAATTTGGCGATTAGGGTTTCCCTAATCGGTCCCCTCCGTCGGGATGACGGAGCGGGGACGACGGCACTGTGCGGGCTGGGTCGACCCACGACCCGCGCTGTGCGACAGTGCTGGGTCTTCTGGGCCCCGGTCGACCCGTGCGTTTTGAATTTGGGTTGAGCCGTTTTAATTAAATAGAAATTTTGGAATTATTTTCCTTAAGGAAAATAATTCAATTATTCAAATCATAGGATTTTGATTAAATAAAAATATAGAATCTATTATTTAAATAACTTTTAATCCACTGGTCCAAATCCTAAATATCATATATGAAAATGATCAGAAAAATCTTAGGAACCTAAATATAAAATAAAATCATGCATCTGATGGTTAGATCCTTAAGTATTACCTAATTACAGTGGATCTTAATTAGGATAAATTAGTAATTTTACTTACCCAAATGCATGTTTAGGGTGCCATTAGTTCACTTGTGATGATTATGATGCATGTGCTAAGTAGATTATTTTTTTGAGCTTTGTAATTTTAGTTATGCCCTAATTTTGTTAAAACATGATTAGTAAATATTAGGGTTTATACTCATTGGATTTTAGCAAACTCAGGTTCTGATTACTTATATGATTAATTAGAACTTACATGTCAAATATCATATGATTTGAATGGTTGGATTTATAGTTATGTGCTAATCCTTTTTGATTGGAATTTGGGTTTGATTAACACTAAGTAACCCTTTTTTTAGAACTTGATTTATCAATCTGACTTATAATAGTAAGTTAAATGAAATGAATTCATCCTTATAAACTTATTGAGTATACTTGAATAAATCCAAAGATTTGGAATCTTAAATATCCTAATTAACTTAAGAAATCTTAAGATTGAGATCGAGCTTCTAAGACTTGATCTAAATCTAAGATTTCTACCAATAATACATAATTAATCCACTGATTTGACATTGATCTTTAAATATATACTTGATTTTGCTTAAGGCATGAGAAGGGATCAAACCCTAATCTACTTAAGGAGGATCTGAATCCTTAAGAACCCTAACTTAATTGAATTGATTTTAAAACTATGAATTGAACATTTTCCAATAATGCGTTTGATTTACTATTGATTCTAAACATTTGAATTAGACAAATTAAGGTTAATAACAATCTTTGGTGATTTTACTATCTGAATCAAACCTTAAGATCCCTAATTTTCTCTTAAGTAATAAACTTGCATAAAAAGATTATTAATATTATAATGATTGAATAAGTGATTAAATCCTTAATAATATGTGTGATTTAGATCCCATAATCTTAGTTCTAGAGTGATCAGATGACTTAATCACCCGATCTAACCATCCTAAACCTAATTGAAAATCAGAACCTAAGAGCTTGATATCAACATATAGAAAGGAGATCTTGGATATCTCTTCATAAGATCATCTTGAATTATCTAAAAGACTTAAATTCATATATCTTGAGGTAGGAAGCCTTGTATAACTCCTTGAGGTAGAAGTATAGAAGATCCCATCACCTTAGAAATTGATCTCCTCTCCTTGTGGTAGTAATCCATTAAGACACTAGAAAAGATACTTCTCCTTGTGGTAGAATCCATATTAAGTGATCCTTGATCACACTTGATTGATGAAACCTTGCATAGGACTTGCCTATTAGTTCAGGACTTGTAGTCTCAATAAATCCTTGCTCTATTAAATAGACTTGATTAAACCTTGATTATTGGGTAGTGCAGTAAAGTATACCCATATTACCAGTCCCCAATAATATTCGGGATTGGTTGAGTCACTCTAAGTGAGATTTATCTTTGTTGCTATCCTGCGGGCTTAGGCGGATATAACCTCGTTTAGAGTAAATTAATCGATTCTAAGAGTGTATTAAATGGGTACCCATTCCATAGTTTAATTGAAAGACAAATTGCCATCGGGCAACGCCTCCTAGCGAAGATCACTTCAATAGGTATGGCTCAAATAAACTAAGTAACAAGATTCACCTTCCTTAAGACGCTAAGTATGATTGTGAGTTTAGTAACTTAATACTTAATTTGAGATATAAAATCATCATCAGATGGTGCCTCCTAATGAAGATCGCTTTATTAGGGTGGCTTAATCAAACTAAGTAATGAGGACCCTCTTTCCTTGCTGCATGCTACATATGTGTATAATATCACCCCGTCCAATGATCTTTAAGTAAATATGTAACTTTAACTAAACATTGATCTAGAAACTAGGAGTCGGGATCCTTTTAGTAGGTTCCTGCATAGTGGGGACTTAGGATTCATTATTGTTTCTTACTAAATTCTTTATGGATTTCGGGATTTTTTATTCATTCAATATAATGGCATAAGCATAAGCATAAACATGAGTTGAACTCATTCCTTCTGTCGTGACACATGGTTATCAGTGATAAAGTATAAGATACGAAATGTTATATACACAGACTGGGGAATTTCATGGTGCATCTGTGTCACCATACTGACTTCCTAACTGTTATGCTTACATTGGACCGTACTACTCATAAACCTTTAGTGATAGTTCTGTGATATACTAGGGTATAGTATATTTATGAGCATTGTTTCAGTGGCATATAGTGCAGCTTATAGCATCCTTTTCAGCATAATGTTTGTTTTGCTTTCAATTCTATTTGGTGATAGCTTCACATTTCATAGCCCTTTTACTATCTTGTTTACTCAGTACTTACAATTTTTCCTCGCTTGCATATTTTTCTTCAGCTCTGTTACGACTTTACTTTACTTGTATACTTTATTATGTTTAGTTTAGTTTTGCATAGCTAGTTTCGATGTGTTAGAGTTCTTGTCTAACACGGGTACTTTTGGGATCCGGCAATTTGCTATATCCTGAGCAATTTTTGGAGACAGGTCAGGATGACGTACCAGAGACTCAAGCGGAGCATTTGGAGCTGTAGTGGACCGAGCATCTACTTTTACTTACTAGCTCTTTTCAGCATTTTAGATAGACTTTTTATATTTTTGTATTTAAATGGTTTGTAATAAACTCTGGATGTACTCTTACTTTTCTTTTCTGAGATGGATATTGACTACTGCTTGAGATGAATGTATTCTGAATGTTTTCCTTTTAGCTTCCGCACTCTGTTATATTGCTATACTTAGTATTGTGATGCGATCAGCATACTGGAAATGCTGATGTATTTTTTTGTAACGTACATGGGTTCCTTCCCACTTCATTGAACCTTGTGTACGTACTAGTCTAATACCTAAGATAAGTATTTTAGTCTTATCTTAGATATTGACTCTCGATCCAACTCTTAGGATTCGAGTCAGCAGTCTTTAGTATGGCTCCATCACTCTAGCCTATTTGGGATGATGGGCTTTGCTTGTATGGCCCACCATTATCGAGTAGCGCACCGTTCCACCGTCGAACTATGAATTACACTTATCTTTTGCGTACGGTGATGGGACGGGGTGTTACACAAATGCATAGAGATTAGTACACACACTCATATATATGTGTGTATGTGTACCAAACACGCACACACACATACACATACACACACACACACACTAATATATACTACTCTCTATGTGTTTGTGTTTTTGGGAATACATACTCATAATACACACACACACACACTCATATACCCAACACACACACACACACACACACTCATATATACTTATCTTTTTATTTGTGTGGGTGTGGGGTATATAAATATATAAATGCACACACACACACACACGCACGCACACACACGCACACACACACACACACACACATATATATATAAATATATATATATGTGTGTGTATGTGTATGTGAGTATGTATACACAATATACACAAGGACACACACAAATAGAGATTAATATATAGGTGTGTGTGTGTGTGTGTTGGGAATACATACTCACAACCATATATATAAACATTTATACCCAACACACACACACATGCACGCACACTTATATATACTAATCTATATGTGTGTGTGTGTGTGTATGTGTATCTAAATATATAAGATAAGTATATATGAGTGTGTTTGTGTGTGGGTGTGATATATATATATATATATATATATATATATATATATATATATATACATATATGTGTGTATGTGTGTATGTGTGTGTGTGTGTGTGTGTGTATGTGTGTGTGTGTGTGTATGTGTATTTTATTTATGTGTGTATCACATAAAGATTAGTAGAAGTACACATACACACACACACACACACCACACGTATGTGTTATATTCATATACTTATCTCCATGCGTGTCTGTCACTCATATATACTGATATCTACGTGTGTGTGTGTGTCTGTGTGTGTGAGAATTTAGACAAACACACATAGAGATAAGTATATATGAATGTGTGTGTGTGTGTTGGGTATACATAATCACAACTATATACACATACACACTCACATATATATATATATATATATATATATATATATATATATATATATATATATATATATATATATATACGGCTATGAACATAAATATATAGACACACACACACACAAATGCACGCACATAAAGATTAGTATATATATCATATACTCAGATTAGTATATGTGTGTGTGTTCATGTGTGTGTATGTTTCAATATAAGAGTGTGTGTGCGTGTGTATGCATGTTTCTATATATACGGCTATGAATATAGATATATATTAGACACATACACACACACACACACACAGCTACACTATTCTTTGTGTGTGTGTGTGTCTATGTACACACACACACACACACACACACACACACACACACACACTCATATATACTAATTCTTATATTTGTGTGTTTAGACACACACACATTAGGCATACACAAACACATACACACACACTCATATATATATATATATACGCACACATAGAGATTATTATATATGGTGTGTGTGTGTGTGTCTATACATACGCACAAGTGCTTGGGTGTATATATATATATATATACGGTGTGTGTGTGTGTGCGCGCCTATATATATATATATATATATATATATATATATATATATATATATATATATATAGATCTCCATGTGAGACACACACAGACAAACATAGAGATTAGTATATATGAGTGTGTGTGAGTATCACACACATACAAGCACACACATACATATTAGTATATATATATATATATATATATATATATATATATGTATATATATATGTGTGTGTGTGTGTGTGTGTGTGTTATCACATATATATGTGTGACATACAGATATATACTTATCTCCATATTTATGTGTGTATGTTATATATATGTATATAATATACACACACACACACACACTCATATATATTAATCTCCATGTGTGTGTGTGTGTGTTTATGTGATACATACACTCATATAACACACACTCATTTATATATTTCTTCATGTGTGTGTCTATATATACATACATAAGTATATATATGAGTTTGTATTTGTGTGT
>JACERR010000026.1:220000-240000 GCA_016760335.1 Gastrodia elata
TATTTTTGAATTCCTCATACCCTAATTAGCTAAGGGTAAATTTTTGGGAATTTTTGGAGCTCGTTTGGTCCTAAATTGAATTTGGAAAATTTTAGAATAATTAAAATTAATTTAAATAGTTTTAATTAATTAAAATTAAAATTTATTGAATTTTTATTTCTTTGGGATTTGTTGTCGGGACCGCGACAGATCTGCTGTGGGGTCCTGACAGCGACGCACGCGTTTCGGCCACTCAATTCGTCAGCACGCATCTCAGCGCGCTAGATCCAACAGCTCTCATACTGCGTGCTGTAATTAAATCCTAACCACCCGATCGACAGATTAAATCGGATGCTCGAGATCCTCTCCGCGGTTTAGTTAATCAGGAAGCGCATCCGGCCGCCCATCACCAATGGCTTAGCGGATCAGACGGTGGAGACGGGTCCAAGCATTGTGGATCATCTTCTCCACTCACCCGTCTGCGTCTGGTCCCCCCCGACAGTGGGGATCTCTCCCTGGTGCGTGGCAGTACAAGAAACTCACCAAATTTCCTCTCCTGCCCTCGGCGCGTCCGTTTGGTCGGCTGCCTTCTTCCCCAATTGCCCCTAGCCGTTGGCCCGAACCATTTCCTTCGGCCCGAGCCTTCTCCCCATTGCCGAGCCTTGGACACCACCCCTAGAGCTCCCCTTGGCCTATAAAAATCTCCAGGAGATCACAGTGAGTCCCTTTGCTCAGTGTGAACCCTCAATTCCTCCAATTGCAGCCTCTGAAGCCCCCGTCTTCCTCGGCAAATTCCGGCTGCTCCCGAAGTGCGAACCGTTGATAGAGGGCTAGTCTGGTGTTCAGACTCCTTGGAAAGTTTTGTCTACTATCTAGGAAGCTTCAGCGCCCGTCAATTTCCCTCGACAAGGCCTGTATCCCCGACTTGAGGTACAGCTTCCTCCATTAAAATTTTTTGAAGCTCCTTTCATTTCTGCCTTCTAGAATGAGCTCTAAATATCGTCTAAGCAGCCTTAGCCACCTAGGAAACTCCTGTGATTGTCGCTTGGGGCTAAGCTAGCTCGAATCGATCATATCAATCGATTGAGCTAGCGGCCGGGCCAATGGCTGAGTCCAACCAAGGACCCAGCGATTGGCTGCACCCCAGGTTAAGATAGGTTGGGGATTCGATGCATCTTGACTCCCTGAACGTGTAGGGATCGAGCTCCAGTCGAATCAAGGTCTCTGTGAGGAGAATTTCCTCCTCACAGGCGGCCTGAGACGTCTCACAGAAGGACGTCTCCGGTGAGCTAGACCCCATCGATCCAGAGAGATCCAGATGGGGGTTCTTAGTCCAATCGATGCGTCTTGCCTCAGTGAACATGTAGGGATCGATTTGAGCCCCTGCTGTCGCCAGAGCGCCGAGAATTTCAGCTTTGAAATTTGCTGGGCTCAGGACCCGTCAAGAGGAAGAAGACGAAGTCTTGGGTCTGGGTCGGGTCGGCCTCTAACCCGCGCGGTTTGATTTCGGGCCGCGGTTAATTAAATAATTATCGGATTGAAATTTTAATGGTTTTGAATTTAATAAATCAAATCCTATGATTCTGATTAAAATAAAAATATAGAATAAAATAATTAAATAACTTTATAGTTATACAGATCCAAATGGTATGATCCAATATACCATTTGAATCAGAAAAACTCCAGGAATCTGAATATAAAATAAAATTTCAGATCTAATGGTTGGATTTAAAAATATTGGCTAAAACTTTTTTGTTCTTAAATAAATCATAAAAAATCTTTTAAATATCCAAATTGTGAGTTTAAGGGCTCTGATTGCTCCTTGTACCATAAGGAACAATTCTAGACCCTTAAAATTAATTTTGGATAATTAATTTTCTTAAACACTCCTTAATCACCCTAATCAAGGACTCATGAATTAAACCCTAATTAAGCCTCTGATTTGGGTGGAGATTGTTCCTAACCTCCTATTAAGTCTATTAGAACCTAAGTGTAAGGTTGGATTGCCCTAAATTGCCTTAATTTCACTAATTATCCTAAGTGGCATAATTAAGTGATTAGTGCTAATTAAAATCATTTAGGTCATCAAAACCTAAATTAAGGGTGTTTCCCACTTCACTAAGTCATATGAAACACATTAAAACAGATTAGAACAAAATTGGGTAATTAAACCATAAAATCCCTATTTTAGCCTTAAGAGGGGCATTTTGGTCATTCTGACCAAAATGTGATTTAATGTTCCTTAAGGATTGAAAATTTCAGTAAACTACTATAAAATAGATTGGAAATGTTCTCTAAAGTCCTAGAACAAGGATGGTGATAATGTGATCCTTAATCCATGAAATCTTCATTTAGTCCTGAATAAAGATACTTAGATCTAAAGTTTTCCTTATAAAGATCATATGGCCTTAAGCTTTAAATTTAATAATTGAAATGACCAATTATCTCATTAATAAGTTAAGTTAAGATAACTTAAGAATCAAGTGTTAAAAGAAAAGTAATTGGAAACGTCGAAGTAAAATCTTAGCTTAAGATTTAAAGTGATCAAAACTCAGACCCTTAGATCTTAAGTAACCTAAGAAGGTCCTTATCGGTTTAATGTTAATCTAATACTTGGAATTGTCAATTTTAATCTTAATAAGTTCCTTATAGTTAATTATGAACTTAAATTCTAAAGAGGATCACCAATGGAAACTCTTAAGTCAAACTCTAATTAGAAGTCTAGAGTGATCAAACTTCAGATCTTTAAATCTTAGATCTTAGACTTAGATCTTCAATTTGAATTAAACCATTTCCAATTGAAATTCTTTACTTGTTTAATCTTTTGAAACCTTCCATATGGGCATAGGATGATTCAATCAATAAGATAATGAAATTATCTTAAGGGTTGAATATAGATCTTAGATTCTCAAGTTCTTAATTGATTATTTTATCTTATAATCAGTAGAATAGCCTTTCACTAAGTTCTTAGTCCTGAATCCTGTAGCTTATAGGACTCTTCACCTTTAATTTGGGGTGTTAAGTGTGAACCCTAGATCCATACTAAGATATTACCTAAGATTTGGAATTTGAACTCAACATAGGGTCTAAGTTCTAAATTCTTAAATATTGATTTACGTAGTCAATATTTGGGTAAGAGAGTAAAATATTAATAAAATTAGTTCGTTGATTTATTTATTTAAACCAGATAGTCATCGCATGATTTTGGATTAGAACTTGTTAAGTTCTAATATTTAACTTTAAGGACTTAAATCTGAGATTCTACTCGATAGCTGGATATTGGAGATCCTAAATTTGTACCTTCTCAGAGTAGTTAGATCGGGTAATTAGATAACATCAGATGTCATATAGTCTAGATTAAGTCTCTTGCTTACTTTGACTAGATTGCTTTGCATACCTTGGATATTGAGCTTATTCCTTGAGCATAATAGGAAAACTTAGGATATGGATGATACATCCTAAGTTAGTATTTGAATGGCATACCATTTAGTTTTGCCTTGATTTCAGTTGGTAGAATATGACTTAGCTTAGTCTGCCTCTTCAGTAGTAGTATTGTATAGATTGGACTCAGACCTAGCATATTTGGATGGCTAGGCTGGGGATTGATTGATTGATATTGGAGGCCCTGTATGGCCTATTGGCTGGTATGACAATACTATGTCTTAGGCTTATTGCTACTTTAGCTGGATTGTATTATTTTCTGATTTGCTTTGCCACATGCTTCAGTGGCCACATTTTCAATATTTGCTCACTTTTGCCACATGTCTCAGTGGCTTCATATTTTATAGATTGCTTTGCTTTTATCACATGTCTCAGTGACTTTTTTTAACTAGCATGTTATATGTATATTCTTATGGCTTACTTATATATATTGGCATGATTAGGATGCTATAATTGCACATTTTCAGTACTTGTGTTTCTTTTATATTCTCAGCATATGTTAAAATGATCATAAGCATGATTAGGTTCAGAATTGCATTGTAGTTGCTATTTCTTTTAGCTTTTAGCCTCATCTTGTTTATTTTGTATTGTATATGGGCTATAAATGGTGAATTTATAGTTACCCATTTCTTTTATAACTTTTTGCACCCTTCACTGCTTTCATGTGTAGTTAAATTAAAATATGATATCTTTAACTAATCAATTCATTAAAATAGCCTAAAATGTACTTAAACAATTGTCTAACTGTAACATTTTTCTTTTTTTGGCTGGGGCCCTGGCACTTGTGATACCGACAAATGTCAGATCCGGAGTTGTTCATTGGCAGTGTTGATAGTGAGGAGTGAGTTCAGGAGGAGGATCTTCAAGCTGCTGATTAGATAGTTTGCCTTGTTTATTCAGTGAGGATGAGAGTTTTTCATTTTTAGTTATTCATTTCAGTTTGTAATAATTAACTTTCTGGATGTACTTTACCTTCTGCATTGTGATGAGTTACTATACCGCATTTTCTTTTTCTACTATGTATGCTTGTGGAAGTGACTCTATTTTGTATTGCTTCCGCCACTTTAATATTTATATTGATGAATGTTATAACACTTGGTGACAAGTCCTTGGCTTAAGGCAGGTTGGGTTTATCTAACTTTACTTAAGTTGGAGATTTGCCACAGTTGGAGCACCATACTTTCTTATTACCAGTACGGGGGCCCCACAGTTGGTATCAAAGAACACCATAAGGTGTCAGAATGGGGTCTATGATTCCTTTCTACCTAATGGATCATTCTTCTAAAGTACACACATCAATATAAGTGACATCCATAACATAGTAGTGTCAGTAACTCTATGCAAAATGTAGGCGGTGAATACTCCCATCCTAATAATTTAGTCTTATGGGGTCTAACACAAATATAATGAAAATTTGTCCCAGAGTTAAATGGATTCTGACGAGTCCGATATAGACTATTATCAGTGTGTCTTCAGGGAAGTTTGGAGCTATAGCTTCAAATGGAGGCAAGAAAGCAAATGGCAAATTGAAGGAGTTTCATCAAGAGGAATTTTGGTTCTGGAGAAGCTTCTACAACAAGCTGTATACCGAGGGCTCAACTTTCCCATATACGCGCAAGAATGGTTGAGCCGAGTGGAGTCCATTTTGGAACACATAGAGTGTCCCGAGTCACTTTATGTAGATATTGTGACTGACCTGATGGTGGACTATGCCGGAGTGTGGTGGTACGAGACTATGGCAAAGCTTGAGAAGAAACGTAATAGGAAGCTTGAGGATTTTTGTGTAGCCTTTAGGGCAGAGTACATTGATAAAGTTTAAATAATAGTTAGGTTAAATGTTATTCCAATCTCAAGCAACTTCATTTGATTTACAGTTTTGGCATTGTAATTCCTAAATTCTATGATTAATGAAAAATTTGATTTCCCTTCCTTAGAGAAAATTCTGAGTTTGTTCTTTTCTTAATTAAACTAGAATGGATTATGGATCACCACCCACTGTTACTCTTATCAAGAACACTGTAGCCTCCAGTAGTTCTGGTGACGAGGTGGCTCATCTGCGAGCCATGGTGGCAACTCTCTTAGAAAACCAAGCTCAACAGGCACTAGTCATGCATAAATTATGGAATGATCGTGTAACTCCAGTAACTGTCCCTACTCCGACAGTCCATCCTCCATAAGTTGCTTCATCTTCACACCATTCAGTAGATAATCTCCTCCATAATTTCCTGAGGTTAAGACCTCCAACCTTTGGTGGGAACCTGTCCCCGATGGATACAGCCGATTGACTGAAGGCCGTGGAGAAGGATTTGATTATTCTGAAAATTTCGAACTCCGAAGCCGTCCGTCTCACCACCCATCTGTTCCATGCCGAGGCAGAATATTGGTGGGAAGAGGTCAGGAATACCCAATTCGTTGATTATGAACTAGACGACATTCCTTGGGATGCATTTGTTGAAGCCTTCAAGACTGAGTTCATCCCCCCGTCCGCACAAAACATGATTACAGATACAATCATGAGGTTGACCCAAGGAAGTCGCTCAGTGGCGGAATATGAAAGAGAGTTCCGTAGATTAATTCGTTTCACACCAGAAGTCACCCATTCTGAGTCAGCAAAGTGCCACCGCTTTCTTTGTGGGCTCAGAAGTTCATTGAAGAATCAAATAGTGCCGCTCTGTCTAACTAGCTTCTTCAAACTAATGGAAACGGCTAAGGTGATTGAGCATCACCAATCAGAAGAAGATCATAAACAAAAAGCGCAAACCACTTTGAACCAGTAAGGGAATTTCAAGAGACATGGATCCAACCCTGCGAAAGTGTATCAGCTGGAAGCAGCACCTACAGCTGAACAAATTCAGAACTGCACCAAACCACACCCGTATGGCAAGTGTTACCACTTTGGCTAGAGATGTTTTAATTGTGGGTGCACAGGCCATCGGTTCTATCAGTGCGACCACATGGAAACAATAGACGGAGTTCAAATGAAGCCGTATCATAAGAAGCAAGTGTTCCGAGCAACTCTACTGAATTGGAGGGAACCAAATCTGGCCATAATGCCAGCCCCTGTTTCTGAAGTGGCTCACACACGGCCACCAGCTCTCAATTCTCAGAATTTCCAGCAACGACAGACTAACAATCGTCCTGCTGGACCTGCCCGAGTATATGCTTTAACTCCTATGGAAGCTGCAAAAGATAACAATATGATTTCAGGTACACACTCTTAAACCTCAACTGTTACATTGCTTTTCTGTATTTTCAAATCTTTTCAAGTTGTTAATGCAAATTGGTGTAAATTTAGGCACACTTTATTTCAATAACCAGCCTTGTAACGTATTGTTCGATACGGGTGCTAGTCACTCATTCATCTCATAACAATTTGCTAATAATCTTAAACTTCACGCATGCAACCTAGCACAAAAATTGAGTGTTGGAATTCCATAAGGAATCCAACTAAGTGCTCATAAATTTTGTAATATCAAAATCTCGATAAACGATCAAGAATTTCAGGCTAAGCTAATCATCCTACTAATAGCTAACTTTGACATCATCCTCGGGATGAACTGGCTCAGAGACAATAATGCTGTGATAAACTGCCATAAAAAAAGGGTCACTCTCCATTCTCAGGGTAAGCCTGAAACGTTTGTAGGAAAAACTAGCACACAGTTATATTTAATAAATGCTATTAAAGCTGAACAACTGATTGTCAAGGGTTATAGTGCCTACTTAGTCACCATGATGGGTGAAACAAAAGAAAATATCTCCCTTGCTGATTGTAAAGTAGTTAAAGAATTCGCCGATGTATTTCTAGAAGATTTGCCTGGTGTACCTCCTTTCAGAGAAGTGGAATTCTCTATTGAATTGATTCCTGGTACACAGCCAATATCCAAAGCACCTTATAGAATGGCACCTAAGGAGCTTCAGGAACTCAATGAGCAATTGCAAGAGCTCTTAAATAAAGGTTTCATTAGGCCAAGCATGTCTCCTTGGGTAGCGCCAGTTTTATTTGTAAAAAAGAAGGATGGATCTATGCGTATGTATATAGATTATCGTGAACTAAACAAGGTCACCATAAAGAACAAATACCCACTGCCTAGAATCGATGAATTGTTCGACCAATTATCCGGAGCCGTGATATTTTCTAAGATCGATTTAAGGTCTGGATACCACCAGCTGCGAGTGAAGGAAGATGATGTAGAGAAGACTGTGTTCCGTACTCGTTATGGACACTTCGAGTTTTTGGTGATGTCATTCGGACTTACCAATGCACCATCGATCTTTATGGATTTAATGCAGCGCATGCTAAAACTGTATCTGGACAAGTTTGTGATCGTCTTCATCGATGATATCCTCATGTACTCCAAAACCCTAAGAGATCATGAAGAACATCTGAGGTTAGTGTTGGAAACCTTACGTGAGCATCAACTTTATGCCAAGTTCTCCAAGTGCGAGTTCTGGCTAACTCCATTGCATTTTTGGGGCACATAGTCGATGCTCAGGGAATTCGAGTAGATCAGAGCAAAGTGAAAGCTATTCTGGATTGGGCTCAACCTAAGTCTATCACCGACATTAGAAGTTTCTTGGGATTAGCAGGATACTACAAAAAATTTGTTAAGGGCTTTTCCCAGATTGCTTCTCTGTTGACTAAGTTGACCCAAAAAGCCGTTCCGTTCATTTGGAGTCTAGAATGTGAAGAAGTGTTTCAAACCCTAAAGGATGCTCTATCTACCGCTCCAATTCTTGTTCTACCTAAGGAAGGTTTAAACTATCAGGTATATACCGATGCCTCTGGAATTGGTCTAGGTTTTATTTTGATGCAAGAGGGTAAGGTAATTGCTTATGCCTCTCGTCAACTAAAACCCCATGAGAGATATTATCCGGTTCATGACCTTGAACTTGCAGCCGTAATATTTGCCTTGAAAATATGGCGTCACTACCTATACGGAGTGCAATGTTCAATTTTCACCGACCATCAGAGTTTGAAGTACATTTTCACCTAGCGAGAGTTGAATTACCGTCAGAGAAGATGGTTGGAACTTATCAGCGATTATGGTCTCAGTATTCAATATCATCCAGGGAAAGCAAATGTTGTGGCCGATGCTCTTAGTCATCGGGCTACTTTAACTTCTATTATTTATTCCAGTTCTCTAGAACCTAAATTTCATAAGCTCGAAATTTCTCTAGTTAATGGCGATATGCTGAGTTCGCTATTAGCAAATATCAATGTGGAACCCACTTTCCACCTAGATGTCTCCATCTCGCAAACCAAGGATGATGAGTGTTTGAAATTTAAAGCAGATATTAAAGGTGGTCTTCGTCAGGATTTGCAATTGCAGAATGGTGTAGTTTATCAAGGTAATCGATTGTGGATTCCTAAGTCGATGCATCAAGAGGTTTTAGTCGAAGGCCATAATTCTGGGTATTATATCCACCCAGGCAGTACTAAGATGTATCAAGATTTGAGGCAGTCATTTTGGTGGCCAGGTATGAAGAAAGATGTAGCTGACTTTGTGGCCAAATGCCATGCCTGTAATTTAGTAAAGGCCGAACACCAAAGACTTGGTGGTCTCTTGCATCCATTAGATATTCCTGAATGGAAATGGTTTGATATATCCATGGACTTTGTCATGGGATTGCCTCGTGCAAAATCAGGTGCCGATGCGATTTGGGTTATAGTAGACTGCTTGACTAAATTAGCGCATTTCCTTCCTATCCGTCAAACTGATTCAGTAGAGAAGTTAGCAAAACTCTATATCAAGGAGATTGTCAGATTGTATGGGATTCCAAAGTCAATCGTATCCGATAGAGACAGCAGCTTTACTTCCAAGTTTTGGCAAGCTGTGCATCAAGACCTGGGTACGATTCTAGCCATGAGTACAGCTTTTCATCCTCAAACGGATGGTCAGACTGAAAGAGTAAATCAAGTTCTGGAAGATTTTCTTAGGCTCTGTATTCTTGATTTTGCTGGTTCCTGGGAAGATCACATCCCGTTAGTGAAATTTGCCTACAACAACAGTTTTTAAGCCAGTATTAAGATGGCTCCTTATGAAGCTTTGTATGGTAGAAAATACAGTACTCCACTAGCCTGGTCTGAAATAGGAAGTGTTCAACTGTTTGGTTCAGAATTGGTAGAAGAAACCAGTAGTAAGATCAAGTTAATTCAGCAGAGAATTCGTTCAGCTCAAGATCGTCAAAGCAAGTATCATGATTCTCACCACCGTCTCTTAGAATTCAATGTGGGAGATTTTGCTTATCTGAAGGTGAGCCCAATGAACGGTGTTTTTAGATTTGGTGTAGCTGGGAAACTCAGTCCCCGCTATGTTGGACCTTTCAAAATATTGGCCAAGGTAGGGTCATCTGCTTACTGGTTAAGCCTTCCTGATGGCTTTGTAGCTGTTCACAATGTATTTCATGTATCATCCTTGAGAAGATGTCTTCGGGACCGTTCTCATCTCGTTCAATTTCCAGCAGTAGAAATTCAGCCTGATCTTTCATATGCCGAAGAACTTATCAGAATTTTAGCTTGTGATTAGAAACAGCTGAGGAATCGTTCCATTCCTATGGTCAAAATTCAGTGGAAGAGCCGATCATTGGAAGAATCTACTTGGGAAAAATAGGTGGATATGCGCAGTAAATATCCCCAACTCTTTGCAAACTTAGGTACTATTCATTTCTCTTCTTTCAGTTATATCTAAGCTCGTATTATTGCAATAGAATATTTCTTCACTTAGGTAATGTCGAGGACGACATCGTTCTTAAGTCGGGGAGTCTGTAATAACCCTAGGTTGTTATCCTAGCTAAAATTAGATTAATTTAGCTAAACCAAGGTTTGATTTTGATTCTATTGGATTCAATGGGTCATTTAAACCTAAACATAGAAGTTTGAAATTAATCAGAGCTAAATTGAAAATTTTGGTTTTTTTTGGCTATTTTTAATCCCTAAAAAATACCTAAATTATTTTGATCTCTAAATTGAAATTTGATTTCATTTTTGAATTCCTCATACCCTAATTAGCTTAGGGTAAATTTTTAGGAATTTTTGGAGCTCGTTTGGTCCTAAATTGAATTTGGAAAAATTTAGAATAATTAAAATTAATTTAAATAGTTTTAATTAATTAAAATTAAAATTTATTTAATTTTTATTTCTGTGGGATTTGCTGTCGGGACCGCGACAGATCTGCTGCGGGGTCCTGACAGCGGGGCACGCGTTTCGGCCACTCAATTTGTCACCACGCATCTCAGCGCGCTAGATCCAACGACCCTCATACCGCGCGCTGTAATTAAATCATAACCGCCCGATCGACAGATTAAATCGGACGCTCGAGATCCTCTCTGCGGTTTACTTAATCAGGAAGCGCATCCGGCCGTCCATCACCAACGGCTTAGCGGATCAGACGGTGGAGACAGGTCCAAGCACTGTGGATCATCTTCTCCACTCGCTCGTCTGCGTCTGGTCCCCCCGACAGCGGGGATCTCTCCCTGGCGCATGGCAGTACGGGAAATTCACCGAATTTCCTCTCCTGCCTTTGGCGCGTCCGTTTGGCTGGCTGCCTTCTTCCCCAATTGCCCCTAGCCGTTGGCCCGAGCCATTTCCTTCGGGCCGAGCCTTCTCCCCATTGCCGAGCCTTGGACACCACTCCTAGAGCTCCCCTTGGCCTATAAAAACCTCCAGGAGATCACAGTGAGTCCCTTTGCTCACTGTGAACCCTCAATTCCTCCAATTGCAGCCTCTGAAGCCCCCATCTTCCTCGGCAAATTCGGGCTGCTCCCGAAGTGCGAACCGTTGATAGAGGGCTAGTCTGGTGATCAGACTTCCTGGAAAGCTTCGTCTACTGTCTAGGAAGTTTCAGCGCCCATCAATTTCCCTCGGCAAGGTCTGTATCCCTGACTTGAGGTACAACTTCCTCCATTAAAAATTTTTGAAGCTCCTTTCATTTCTGCCTTCTGGAATGAGCTCTGAATGTCGTATAAGAACCCTTAGCCACCTAGGAAACTCCTGTGATTATCGCTTGGGGCTAAGCTAGCTCGAATTGATCGTATCAATCGATTGAGCTAGTGACCAGGCCAATGGCTGAGTCTGACCAAGGTCCCAACGATTGGCTGCACCCCAGGTTAAGATAGGTTGGTGGTTCGATACGTCTTGACTCCCTGAACGTGTAGGGATCGTGCTCCAGTTGAATTGAGGTCTCTGTGAGGAGAATTTCTTCCTCACAGGCGGCCTGAGACATCTTGCAGAAGGACGTCTCGGGTGAGCAAGACCCCATCGATCCAGAGGGATCCAGATGGGGGTTCTTGGTCCAATCGATGCGTCTTGCCTCAGTGAACATGTAAAGATCGATTTGAGCCCCTGCCGTCGCTGGAGCGTCGAGAATTTCAACTTTGAAATTTGCCAGGCTCGGGACCCGTCGTGAGGAAGAAGACGAAGTCTTGGGTCTGGGTAGGGTCTGCCTCTGACCCACGCGGTTGGATTTTGGGCCGCGGTTAATTAAATAATTATTGGATTGAAATTTTAATGGTTTTGAATTTAATAAATCAAATCCTATGATTCTGATTTAAATAAAAATACATAATAAATTAATTAAATAACTTTAGTTATGCATATCCAAATGGTATGATCCAATATACCATTTGAATCTAAAAAATTCAAGAAATCTGAATATAAAATAAAATTTCAGATCCAATGGTTGGATTTAAAAATATTGGCTAAGACTTTTCTGTTCTTAAATAAATCATATAAAATCTTTTAAATATCCAAGTTATGAGCTTAAGGGCTCTGATTGCTCCTTGTACCGTAAGGAACAATTCTAGACCTTTAAAATTAATTTTGGATAATTAATTTTCTTAATCACTCCATAATCACTCTAATTAAGGATTAGTGAATTAAACCCTAATTAAGCCTCGGATTTGGGTGGAGATTATTCCTAACCTCATATTAAGTCTATTAGAACCTAAGTGCAAGGTTGGATTGCCCTAAATTGTCTTAATTTCACTAATCATCCTAAGTGGCTTAATAAGTGATTAGTGCTAAATAAAATCATTTAGGTCATCAAAACCTAAATTAAGGGTGTTTCCCACTTCACTAAGTCATATGAAACACATTAAAATAGATTAGAACAAAATTAGGTAATTAAACCCTAAAATCCCCATTTTAGCCTTAAGAGGGGCATTTTGGTCATTTTGACCAAAATGTGATTTAATGTTCCTTAAGGATTGAAAATTTCAGTAAAATACTAAATAATAGATTAGAAATGTTCTCTGTAGTCCTTGAACAAGGATGGTGATAATGTGATCCTTAATCCATAAAATCTTCATTTAGTCCTTAATAAAGATACTTAGATCTTAAGTTTTCCTTATAAAGATCATATGGCATTAAGCTTTAAATTTAATAATTGAAATGGTCAATTATTTCATTAATAAGTTCAGTTAAGATTACTTAAGAATTAAGTGTTAAAAGAAAAGTAATTGGAAACGTCGAAGTAAAATCTTAGCTTAAGATCTAAAGTGATCAAAACTCAGACCCTTAGATCTTAAGTAACCTAAGAAGGTCCTTATGGGTTTAATGTTAATCTAATACTTGGATGTAACAACCCTAGGTTATTATCCTAGCTAAAACTATATTAATTAAGCTAAACCAAGGTTTGATTTTGATTCCATTGGATTTAATGGGTCATTTAGACCTAAATCTAGAAGTTTGAAATCAACCGGAGCTAAATTGGAAAATTTGGTATTTTTGGCTATTTTTAAGCCCTGAAAAATACCTAAATTATTTTGATCTCCAAATTGAAAATTGATTTTATTTTTGAATTCCTCATACCCTAATTAGCTAAGGGTAAATTTTTAGGAATTTTTGGGAATTTTTAGAGCTCATTTGGTCCTAAATTAAATTTGGGAAATTTTAGATTTATTAAAATTAATTTAAATAGTTTTAATTAATTAAAATTAAATTTTATTTAATTTTTATTTCTGTGGGATGTGCTGTCGGGACCGTGGCAGATCCGCTGCGGGGTCCCGACAGCGGCGCACGCGTTTCGGCCACTCGATTCATCAGCACGCATCTCAGCGCGCTAGATCTGACGGCCCCCATAGCACGCGCTGTAATTAAATCCTAGCCACCCGATTGACAGATTAAATCAGATGCTCGAGATCATCTTCGTGGTTTAGTTAATCAGGAATCGCATCCGGCCATCCATTACCAACGGCTTTGCGGATCAGACGGCGGAGACGGGTCCAAGCACTGTGGATCATCTTCTCCACTCGCCCGTCTGCGCCTGGTCCCCCCCGACAGCGGGATCTTTCCCTGGCGCGTGGCAGTACGGGAAATTCACCGAATTTCCTCTCCTGCCCTCGGCACATCCGTTTGGCCGGCTGCCTTCTTCCCCAATTACCCCTAGCCGTTGGCCCGAGCCTTCTCCCCATTGCTGAGCCTTGGACACCACCCCTAGAGCTCCCCTTGGCCTATAAAAACCTCCAGGAGATCACAGTGAGTCCCTTTGCTCACTGTGAACCCTCAATTCCTCCAATTGCAGCCTCTGAAGCCCCCATCTTCCTCGGCGAATTCCAGCTTCTCCTGAAGTGCAAACTGCTGATAGAGGGCTAGTCTGGTGTTCAGACTCCCTGGAAAGTTTCGTCTACTGTCTAGGAAGCTTCAGCGCCTGTTTATTTCCCTCAGCAAGGCCTGTACCCCTGACTCAAGGTACAGCTTCCTCCATTAAAATTTTCTGAAGCTCCCATCATTTCTGTCTTCTGGAATGAGCTCTGAATACCGTCTAAGCAGCCTTAGCCACATAGGAAACTCTTGTGATTGTCGCCTGGGGCTAAGCTAGCTTGAGTCGATCATATCGATCGACCGAGCTAGCCATCGAGCCAATGGCTGAGTCCGAGTAAGGACCCAGTGATTGGCTGCACCTCGGGTTAAGATAGGTTGGGGTTTCGACGCATTTAGTCTCCCTGAACGTATAGGGATCAAAACCCAATCGAATCAAGGTCCCTGTGAGGAGAATTTCCCCCTCACAGGCCACCTGAGATGTCTTGCAGAAGGACGTCTTGGGTGAGCTAGACCCCATCGATCCAGAGGGATCCATATGGGGGTTCTTGGTCCAATCAACCGCCTTGACTCAAGGAATGTGTAGGGATCGATTTGAGCCCCTGCCGTCGCCGGAGCGCCGAGAATTTCAGCGTTGAAATTCCTCAAACTCGGGACCCGTCGAGAGGAAGAAGACGAAGTCTTGGGTCTGGGTCAGGCCGACCCATGACCCACACGGTTCTGATTTTGGGCCGCGCCTAATTAATAATTATTGGATAGCTTTTTTAATGATTGCGAATTTAATTAATTAAACCCTATAGTTTTAATTTAAATAAACATTCAGAATAAATTAATTAAATAACTTTAGTTATACAGATCCAAATGGTATGATCTAATATACCATTTGAATCAGAAAAATTCAAGGAATCTAAATATAAAATAAAATCTTAGATCCAATAGTTGGATTAAAAATTATTTGCCAAACCTTCTCTATTTTTAATTAAATTATATAAAAATCATGTAATTGTCTAATTTATGAGTTTAAGGGCTCTGATTGCTCTTTGTACCATAAGGAACAATTCCAGACCCTTAAAATTAATTTTGGATTATTAATTTTCTTAATCACTCCTTAATCACCCTAATTTAAGGATTAGTAAATTAAACCCTAATTAAGCCCCTGATGTGGGTAAGGATGGTTCCTAATATCATATTAGACCTAGTATAACCTAAGTGTAAGGTTGGATTGCCCTAAAGTGCCTTAATCTCACTAATCACCCTAAGTGGCTTCATTAAGTGATTAGTGCTAATTAAGATCTTTTAGGTCATCAAAACCTGAATTAAGGGTGTTTCTCACTTCATTAAGTAATATGAAACACATTAAAGCATATTAGAACAAATTTGAGTAAGTAAACCCTAAAATCCTAATTTTTTGCCTTAAGAGGGGCATTTTGGTCATTTTGACCAAAATGTGATTTAGTGTTCTTTAAGGATTACAAATTTCAGTAAACCACTATAAAGTAGACTGGAAATGTTCTCTGAAATCCTAGGACAATAATAATCATTAGTTCATAAAGTCTCATTAATTTCTTAATTAAAATACTTAGATCTTAAGTTTTACCTGTAAAAATCATATGGCATTAAACTTTAAACCTAATAATTGAAATGGTCAATTATCTCATTAATAAGTTTAGTTAAGATGACTTAAGAATTAAATGTTAAAGGAAAAGAAATTGGAAATGTCTAAGTAAAAATCTTAGCTTAAGATCTAAATTGATCAAAACTCAGACCCTTAGACCTTAAGTAACCTAAGAAAATCAATATGGGTTTAGTGTTAATCTAATACTTGGAATTGTCAATTTTAACCTTAATAAGCTCCTTATAGTTAATTATGAAATTAGAATCTAAAGAAGATCACAAATGGAAACTCTTAAGTCAAAACTCTAATTAGAAGTTTAAAGTGATCAAACTTCAGATCTTTAGATCTTAGATCTTAGACTTAGATCTTCAATTTGAATCAACTCACCTCCAATTGAAACTCTTTAATGATTGATTGTTTAATCTTTTGAAACTTTCCATGTGGGTATAGGATGATTCAATTAATAGGATAATGAAATTATCTTAAAAATTGAATATAGATCTTAGATTCTCAAGTTCTTAATTGATTATTTTATCTTATAATCAGTAGAATAGCCTTTCACTAAGATCTTAATTCCTGAATCTTTCAACTTATAAGATTCTTTACCTTCAAATTGGTTAATAAGTGAGAAACCTAGATCCTATTTAGAATATCACCTAGGATTTGGGATTTGAACTCAACATAGGGTTTAAGTTCTAAATTCTTAAATCTTGATTTATTTAATCAAGATTTGGGTAAGAGAGTAAAATATTCATAAAATTAGGTCATTGACTGCTTACTTCAACTATATAGTCATCACATGATTTTGGATTAGAACTTATTAAGTTCTAATATTTAACTTTAAGGATGTAAATCTGAGATTCTACTTGATAGCTGGATATTGGAGATCCTAAGCTTGTACCTTCTCAGAGTAGTTAGATTTGGTAATTAGACAATAACAGATATCACATAAGTCTAGATTGAGTCTCTTGCTTACTTTGACTAGATTGCTTTGCATACCTTGGATTTTGAGCCTTATTCCTTGTGCATAATAGGAAAAACTTAGGATATGGATGATACATCCTAAGCTAGTATTGAAATTTCATATCATTCATTTTTGTTTTGTTTGTAGTTAATAGAATATGTTATAGCTTAGTCTACCTCTTCAGTAGTAGTATTGTATAGACTGGAATCAGACCTAGCATATTTGGATGGCTGGGCTGAGGATTGATGCCTTGTATGGCCTATTGGCTAGTATGGCAGTACTTTGTCCTAGGCTTATTGCTACCTTAGCTGAATTGTTAAGTATTGTTTTATTTTTGCTTTGCCACATGCTTTAGTGGCCTTATTTTCAGTATTTGCTTGCTTTTCCACATGCCTCAGTGGCCTTATATTTCATATATATTGCTTTGCTTTTGCCACATGTCTCAGTGGCCTTTCTTTTCGTCATATTAATCTGCATGTTGTATGTATATTTTATGGCTTAGATAAATGTATAAATGGCATGTTTAGGATGCTAAAATTTTATCATGTTCAGTACTTATGTTCTTTCATACTCAGCATGTTTTATTTCGATCATAATCATGTTAGGAGTACATTTATTCAGTAGTTGCAGTTATTTTTACTTTTATCATCACCTTGCTTATTTGGTGTTTTGTATGTTACATCACATACCTATTGCTTGCTATAAATGGATGGTTTATAGTGTTCCATTTCTTTCATAGCTTGTTGCACCTTTATTGCTTGCATGTGTAGTTAAATTAAAATGTGATATCTTTAAATGTTCAGTTCATTAAAATAGCCTAAAATGTACTTAGACAATTGTCTAACTGTAACCTTTTTATTTTGTTGGTTGAGGCCCTAGCATTTGTGATACCGACAAATGTCAGATTCAGACGTGTTCGTGGGCAGTGTCGCAGAGGAGGAGCCAGTTCAGGAGGAGGACCTTCCAGCTGCTGTTTAGATAGTTTTGCCTTGTTTATTTCAATGAGGACGAGAGTCTTTCATTTTTCAGTTATTCATTTCAGTTTGTAATAATTAACTTTCTGGATGTACTTACTTTCTGTATTATGATAAGTTACTATATTGCATTTTCTTTTCTCTACTATGTATGCTTATGGATGTTACTCTATTTTGTACTGCTTCTGCCACTTTGATATTTATATTGATGAATGTTATAGCACTTGGTGACAAATCTTTGACTTATGGCAGGTTGGGTTCGCCTAACTTTACTTAAGTTGGGGATTTGCCACATTTGGAGCACCGTACTTCCTTATTACCAGTACGGGGGCCCCACATTAGAATTGTCAATTGTAACCTTAATAAGTTCCTTATAGTTAATTATAAACTTAGATTCTAAAGAGGATCACCAATGGAAACTCTTAAGTCAAACTCTAATTAGAAGTCTAGACTGATCAAACTTCAGATCTTTATATCTTAGATCTTAGACTTAGATCTTCAATTTGAATTAAACCATCTCCAATTAAAATTCTTCAATTATTTAATATTTTGAAACCTTACATGCGGGCATAGGATGATTCAAACAATAAGATAATGAAATTATCTTAAGGGTTGAATATAGATCTTAGATTCTCAAGTTCTTAATTGATTATTTTATCTTATAATCAGTAGAATAGCCTTTCACTAAGTTCTTAGTCCTGAATCCTACAGCTTATAGGACTCTTCACCTTTAATTTGGGGTGTTAAGTGTGAACCCTAGTTCCTTACTAAGATATTACCTAGGATTTGGAATTTGAACTCAACATAGGGTCTAAAATCTAAATTCTTAAATCTTGATTTACGTAGTCAAGATTTGGGTAAGAGAGTAAAATATTAATAAAATTAGGTCATTAATTTATTTATTTAAACCAGATAGTCATCGCATGATTTTGGATTAGAACTTGTTAAGTTCTAATATTTAACTTTAAGGACGTAAATCTGAGATTCTACTTGATAGCTGGATATTGGAGATCCTAAATTTGTACCTTCTCAGAGTAGTTAGATCGGGTAATTAGATAACATCAGATGTCACATAGTCTAGATTAAGTCTCTTGCTTACTTTGACTAGATTGCTTTGCATACCTTGGATATTGAGCCTTATTCCTTGAGCATAATAGGAAAACTTAGGATATGGATGATACATCCTAAGTTAGTATTTGAATGGCATATCATTTAGTTTTGCCTTGATTTCAGTTGGTAGAATATGACCTAGCTTAGTCTGCCTCTTCAGTAGTAGTATTGTATAGACTGGACTCAGACCTAGCATATTTGGATGGCTAGGCTGGGGATTGATTGATTGATATTGGAGGCCCTGTATGGCCTATTGGCTGGTATGGCAATACTATGTCTTAGGCTTATTGCTACTTTAGCTGGATTGTATTGTTTTCTGATTTGCTTTGCCACATGCTTCAGTGGCCACATTTTCAGTATTTGCTCACTTTTGCCACATGTCTCAGTGGCTTCATATTTCATAGATTGCTTTTATTTTATCACATGTCTCAGTGACTTTTTTTAACTAGCATGTTGTATGTATATTCATATGGCTTACTTATATATATTGGCATGATTAGGATGCTAGAATTGCACATTTTCAGTACTTGTATTTCTTTTATATTCTCAGCATATGTTAAAATGATCATAAGCATGATTAGGTTCAGAATTGCATTGTAGTTGCGATTTCTTTTAGCTTTTAGCATCATCTTGTTTATTTTGTATTGTTTGCAGGCTATAAATGGTTAATTTATAATTACCCATTTCTTTCATAGCTTGTTGCACCCTTTACTGCTTGCATGTGTAGTTAAATTAAAAAATGATATCTTTAACTGTTCAGTTCATTAAAATAGCCTAAAATGTACTTAGACAATTGTCTAACTGTAACCTTTTTCTTTTTTTGGCTGGGGCCCTGGCACTTGTGATACCGACAAATATCAGATCCGGAGTTGTTCATTGGCAGTGCTGTTAGTAAGGAGCCAGTTCAGGAGGAGGATCTTCCAGCTACTGATTAGATAGTTTGCCTTGTTTATTTAGTGAGGACGAGAGTTTTTCATTTTCAGTTATTTATTTCAGTTTGCAATAATTAACTTTCTAGATGTACTTTACCTTCTGCATTATGATGAGTTACTATACCGCATTTTCTTTTTCTACTATGTATGCTTGTGGATGTGACTCTATTTTGTATTGCTTCCGCCACTTTGATATTTATATTGATGAATGTTATAACACTTGGTGACAAGTTCTTGGCTTAAGGCAGGTTGGGTATACCTAACTTTACTTAAGTTGGAGATTTGCCACAGTTGGAACACCGTACTTCCTTATTACCAGTACGGGGGCCCCACATGGTGCCTGCCCGGGTCCGAGGATAACACAATTGAAAGTCGCAGCTTGAAGCGAATCGAACGAGCCATTAGTCAACTCTCTTAGAGAAGGAAACACTGGAGGAGGGGCTTCAAG
>JACERR010000026.1:242500-245000 GCA_016760335.1 Gastrodia elata
TATATATATATATAATAGACACACACACACACACAAATATATACATGGAGATTATTATATGTGAGACGTGTATGTGTGTGTTGGGTATACATACTCACACACACACATACACATACAAATATATGGTTATGAATATGTATATATGACACACACATACACATGTGTGTGTGTGTGTGTGAGTATGTATACCCAACACGCACACACACACATCTCATATATACTAATCTCCTTGTGTGTATATATGCGTGTGTGTGTATTTATTGTCTATCAATATCTATATATATATATATTTATATATATGTATATTTATATTTATATATTAATTTATAGATAGACACACACATGTATGTGTTATTAAACACACATATGTGTGTGTGTGTGTGTGTTGGGTACACATACATACTCACAACCATCTATATATATACACACATATGATTGTGTGTATGTGTGTGTAAATATATATATTATTATAGATAGACACACACATGTAAGTGTTATCAAACACACATATGTGTGTGTATATGTTGGGTACACATACATACTCACAACTATCTTTCTATATACACACATATATGATTATGTGTGCGTGTCACACGCACACACAATCATATGTGTGTGTATATATATAGATGGTTGTGAGTACATATGTGTACCCACACACACACACATGTATGTGTGTTTGATAATACATACGTGTGTGAGTCTATCTATATCTATCTCTCTCTCTCTCTCTCTATATATATATATATATATATATATATATATATATATATATATATATATATATATATATATATATATATATATATATATACAGACAATAGGCATACACACTCTATGTGTGAGTATATACACACAAACACACACACACACACACACTTATATATATTAATCTCTATGTATAAGTGTGTGTATGTGTATGTATATAGGTGTGTGCGTCTATACATACTAACAACCATATGTATATACATGTATATATATATGAGTGTGTGTGTGTGTGAGTATATATCTATATTTATGTATACTAATCTCTATGTGTGTGGCTAAGTATACATACTCAAAACTATATATAAATATATAGACACACACACGTATGTGTTATCACACACATATAGACACACACACACACACAGATACATATACACACATGTATATATGTGTGTGTATTGAGTATATATGTGTATGTGCATGTGTTGAGTATACATAAAACTAATATACAGAGATACACACACACAGTCACACACATATATATACATGTATATAATACTCACATTGAGATTAATATATATGAGTGTTGAGTGTGTGTGTGTATGTTGGGTATATATACTAATAACAAATGTATAGATACACACATACACACACTCATATATACTAATATTTGTGTGTGTGTTATATACATGTATATATACGTGTGTAAGTGTGTGTGAGTGTGTGAGTGTATGTGTATGTGCGTGTGTCTATATATTTGTTGTGAGTATGTATACCCAACACACACACACAGAGACACACACACACACTCAACACTCATATATACTAATCTCAATATGTGTGTGTTTGTGTGTGTGTATATATATTTATATACGATGTGTGTGTGTGTTTGTGTGTGCCTATACATATATATATATATATATATATATATATATATACATACATAGAGATTATTATATATGATTATGTGTGTGTCTAGATATTTATGTGAGTGTCTAGATACACACACACATATATATAAGTATATATATAGGCACACACACATATATAAATGAGTATGTATACCCAACATATACCCAACAAATATAGACACACACATAGAGATTAGTATATATGAGTGTGTATGTGTCACTCATATATACTAATCTCTATGTTTCTGTGTCACTAATATATGCATACTCATAACTGTATATATATATATATGCATTCACACACATACTCATATATACTAATCTCTATGTGTGTGACACACACATGGATATTAGTATATAAGAGTGTGTATACATACTCACAAATATGTATAAATTATATATATATATATATATATATATATACTAAAATGCTCTCTAGGGTTTGCTTTCGTTCGCTAAAGCGTGTCTGAGACTATTTCTTTTTTTCCTCCGTCGGCTTGGCCGACGGATGCGTACGAAGTGGTTGGATTGGTGTTCCACCAGTATGATTTGACTCTATGTCCTCCAATCTACATCACATGGTAGTTTTTATGTAAGTTACTTCCAGTTTTCCCTTTCCCCCCCATGGAAATCCCTCCTTCTATTTGTTCCTTTAAGGAAATTGTTGAAGGATCTTCTCCTTCAAAAGATATTAACTGCTTCTGTGGTGCTCCGGCCATCTTCTTCTCAGATGAGGAAGTCAAATCCCTGGCGTTGCCTCACTCTCTTATGCTGATCGGTAAGTTTTTTAAGAAGAAACCCCCTTTGGGCCTTGTTAATGGTTTTATTAACAGTCTCAAACTCCACAGCTCAGTAAATATCCGTGGATTTGATGACCACAA
>JACERR010000026.1:257500-260000 GCA_016760335.1 Gastrodia elata
CACACACATACATATATATATATATATATATATATATATATATGATTGAGAGTATGTATACCCAACACATACACACATGTATATATATATATATATATATATATATATATATATAAACACACACAGTCACACATACAACTATGTATACACATCCATATATACTAATCTTCATATGTGAGTGTGTCTATATATCACTGCTGTAAACACACACACACACACATAGATAAATAAATAAATAAATAAATAAATAAATAAATAAATAAATATATATATATATATATATATATATATATATATATATATCTGTGCAACTATCCATCTAGCCACTATGAATCACAAAATCACTGACTCTCTAACCTGGCAAAAAATGCTCAATTATAGAACCTTAATTGAAGAGACGTTATTTTGGGATGGAATTGATACCTCTAACTCTTTTTGGTTTGATAATTGGAGTATTTTGGGTAAGATTGCTAACCTAAATACTTCCATCTCTTCATCAAAATTGAGGCTTGGTGATCTTTTCTCGCACACCGCTGGCTGGAATGGGCAGCGGCTTGCTGATATCTTGCAATCGGAGGTTTTATCTCAACTTCTGAATTTGACCCCCAATCTCTCTGCTCACAAAATTGCAAACTTTGAGTTTTGCTCTATGGGCAAACTTGATTTAAGAAAATTATGGAATGGCTGTAGAATCCATGCCCTGACTACCTTCCCCATTAGGATCTAGAATTTTTGCCTCCTGTCTATGATTTGCATTTTTCTCTGGCATCTGCTTCATAATTTTATTAGTGCTGATTTGGTTATGCAATCTTATGGGTATTCCTTAGCTTTAAAATGCCAATGCTGTGAGAGCACGAAATTGCTGAAACACATATTCTTTGTTAGCCGGGTTAGCTCTAAAGTCTGGGGTGCTCTTGCCCTTCAGTTCAATTCCTACACTTTTGCCTCGCCAACTGATATTATTCACCATTTTGACAATATGGGCTCTAAAAAGAAAAAAAGATGTTTATTGGTAACTTGTTTGTAGCGTTCACCCTCTAGCACCTATGGAACTCCAGAAACAAAGCAAAATACAACAAAATAAAAATTGAGGATGGCAAATTATCGACTCAATTCATACTGATGTCCTGGCATGCTTAACGGACTTCGACACAACTTGCTTCAAATGGGGGAACATTGATAGAGCTGAAACTTGGCAAAAATTATCCTTAACTTATGATGATAACACCTAATCTTGTGCCCTCGGTGGCACGTTTGCCTCTGGTGGGCTCGGGCGCCCATTTCTTTATGTTTTTTATTTGATGATTTTTGGCTACGAAGTTTTGTGCCTTACTCCCCCCAGAATCTCTATTAAACTTGAAGGTCTAACTAATTGTTGATGGAACTCTGATGAGCATTTGCCCAGGCGATTAGACAATAAGTTTGAAATGATTGGCAGTAGTTGGATTTTTGATGTTCAATGGTCTTTTGAAATTCTTGAAGATTTTTCTTCACAGATGGGTTGTATATATAATGCTTCTCTTCCATTCACTGCCGATTTATCTCTTTTCTTAGATTTCTCTCCAAGGCTACCTTCTTCCTCGGTCATTATGGCTTGGCCACATCTCCTTGGTGTTCCGTCACTCCCGTGTCTCTATATGTATATGTGTGTGTATGTGTATATATATATACAGTTGTGAGTATGTATACCCAATACACACACAAACATTCATATATACTAATCTCTATGTGTGTGTGTTTATGCGTGAGTGTGTGTATATATAAATGAGTGTGTGTGTGTGTGTGTGTGTGTGTGAGTATGTATACCCAACACACACACAACATACATAAATATAACACACACACATATTTATATCCATGTATGTGTGCATGTCTATATGTGTATGTGTGTGTCACACACACACACACACATAAAGAGAGAGGGAGTATATGTACTGTGTGTGTGTGGATATATATATATAAATATGTAGACACACACACACACACACACACTCATATATACATACTCTCTCTACATGTGTGTGTGTATGTGTGTCTATGTGTGTGCATGTGTATTGAGTATATATACTTATACTTATCCTTATATATACATAGTTATGTGTGTGTGTTTGTGTTCGGTATACATACTCATAGTCGCATATAAATATACATGTATGTAGACCCATATGTGTTATATCTACACATGCACATACTATATAACACATGCACACACACACACAAATGAAGATATTTATATATGAGTGTGGGTGTGTGTGTGTGTCACAATGAGTGTGTGTGTATGTGTGTATCTGTGTGTGTGAGTATGTATACCCAATACAAAAATATATATATATATATATATATATATATATATATATATATGTGTGTGTGTGTGTGTGTGTTTGTGTGTGTGTTTGTGTATATATATATATGGTGTGTCTATATATATACGGTTGTGAGTATGTATACCCAATACACACATAGACATTCATATATACTAATCTTTATGTGTGTGTGTTTA